>BQNB010174459.1:0-13257 GCA_026074375.1 Tanacetum coccineum
CGTGCAACTTTGTAGCGTGTGGTGGATATTACTAGATTTAGGTTCCGGTAATCTTCGTATCCTTGCATCTTTCGTGACTACTTGTTTCGCCGCAACGTTTCTTTACCCTTGTGTAGGTGGGATGTGGGCGACGTAGCTGTTTCATAGCCTTTCACATTCTGATTGATTTGATTATTTGGTCCACTTGCTCAACTATCCTCATTATTCTTACTTCTAATCCTAGCTGTTGACTCGGAGGTCATGGTCACGTGTAAACATCTAGGAATACTTTGAATTTACTACACCGAGGGTATAAATACTCGATTTGTTTTTCACTGTGTCTTTTCTACTTCTTCCTCTATTTTGCCATTGTTAAGATTTTTCAAGCTCTTTAACCTCGTTTTATCTGTGCTTTATCATTCTTCAAAGAATTTCAAGTGCTCGGGTTAAGTTTTTAAGCTCCTTTCTTCTATCATGAGTGCCATTACAGATATTAGGTATGCTCTTACCCAGAAAGCGCTTGATACTTTTTGTACTAAGTTTCACATCCTTGAGGAGGTACACCCTGTTTTGCCCAATCAGAATGACACCATGCATGAGAGGCATGCTGGGAAAATTAGATTGTACACTAGATTTTTTTATTATGCCAACTTTAGGTTGCCCTTGTCTACCTTCCTTGTTGATGTGCTTAGGCATTTCCGTATCAATATATCTCAACTTTCTGTGATTGGTGCCGCCAAGGTTTCCCACTTTGAAATCTTGTGTCATGTCTATGGGGTCATACCAACTGTTGGGTTATTTCAATGTTTTTATGTAAATTCTAAAAAGAATGGATGGATGTCCTTTAGTAAGTGTTCTGACAATGCTCCCGTATGTTATACGAAATCCCTTGATTCCCTTAAACATTGGAACTATCACTTCTTTTGGGTGGATGACTTTGCTTGCCCTGCTTCTTTTTCATGGCATACTGCCAAAAATGTTACTAGGGATCCCGCTCCAGTAGCGGCCGACTTTAATGCATAAGATTACGCTACCCTTGTTGCTCACCCCTCTCTATTTCGGAAGTTCCCAGAAGCATTCATGTGCTTGGTTAAACTGAGACGCCATTACTAATTGGATGAGGAGACTTATCCTCAGTTTTTGCATAAGAACGGAGAGGGTGGGTGCCTTTGGCTGTATATGTGTCATGCATTTTACCATTTGTTGTTTTGTTTCTAACTGTGTGTTTGTTTTATACATAAATGAATATATTTGCTTTCATACATACCTTGGATCCCACCAAAGTAAAAATTGTTGAGCGGGAACGGAATGAGGATGAGCCATTATTGTTGGCGACTACTATTGGACATATTGTCCTCTGCTTCTGGTCGCGCCTGATCGTGCTGAAAGTGAGTTGAAAGCGAGTGTTGACAGGCTTTTTGACGAGGGTGGTAGTGGTAATCAAACAGAACAAGGAGATTTCGCGGGTGTTGGAGAAGGCGCTAACATTCAGCCAGTTGTTGAGGTTGTGGCTCCTGTGCAGCCGAGACGCCAAGGGAAAAGGAAATCCGCGGTTGTGGATGCAGGTGGGGTTTCCCATCCTCCCAAGAGATTGAGAGAGGATCATGGGACCCCAGTTGGTGACCAGATTAAGCCACCATAGGTGTAATTGCCGTTCCTAACGATCAATAGTTGCTATGCTGGAGCTGTGTTGAATGCTGAGGTTGGGGTTGCGGCCATACCTACTTTACCTTTTGTGACAGCTTTCGTATCTTCCACGTCGGAGTGTGAGGTTGGAGATCATACTGACTCCGTGGCTGAACCCAACCTCCGTACTATTGGTGTCTCACAAAGGTTTGTTATTTCTTCAGATTCCTCTCACCATTCTGGTCCTACTATTGCGGAGGCTGAAGTTGATTCTCTTGCCAGGTCCCCCGTTCCTATAATGACGACTGTCACTACTGTTACCTCAACGGTCGATCCTGCTTTGGTTGCTAAAGAGAAATATGTTAAGCCTTCTCTGTTTTCTGCCGACTCTTCTTCAGGTGGTGGAGCCAATCCCCACACTGGTTCTTTTCAGATCTTAATGACAGTGACTTCCTTGTTGGTGGTATCCGCACCGTCATCGATCCCGATACTGATCTTCAGAAAGTTTACGTTCCCTAATGGAGCGTGACCAATGGGTCCCGCCTTGATGACGGTCACGTCTGTCGTGAGATGGTTGTTGAGTTTGCTCCTCCTAAGTTTTTTGCATCTGTTCATGGAATGGAACACGATCAACTATTTACTAAATTTAATGTTGGAGCTGCTCGCCAGATGTGCCTGAGTGCCGAAGTAAGGATGTGTGTTGAGTACAATGTTAGGAGAGAAGGGGGTTAAAGTCTGTTGTTGAGAAGCATGATGAGTTACTAAAGGCCAGGGATAGAGAGATTGAGGATCTTAAAGCACAACTATTGTTAAGGGAGGCGAAAGCCGCAGAAGCCATTCGCCTCCGTGCCGAAGCTTCTAATTTTAAGACTGTGGAAAAGTCCCTTTGAGATGAGACGTGTAACACCCCCAAAAATGTGTCGCAGCGGAAATATGTCTGGGGACGTTACTTCATAATACAACAGCACAAGATACAAGAGAACGACCTCTAAATGTGTCGTTTGGAAAGTAATCTCATTGATTTTCTTAAAATTGATATAATATTTGTCCCATAATTGCATCACCATAAAAAGCTTGAAAGCAATACAATGAGATTTGATCAATTGTATGTAAGTAGAAATCCATGAATGAAATCTTGTCAATTTAGACTCCAATGCACATCAAGTAAGCCAAACATCTAATTCACCTGAGAAAAACATGCTTAAAAGGGTCAACATAAAGTTGATGAGTTCATAGATTTTTGTAAATGTAAATGTTGGATCAAACATTCGTAAAGAGTATATGACTATTTCAATTGTTATAATAGTCGTCAAAATACATGTATGTATGTTAAATCAAGGATGTGTATGACTGTTATATCCGATACAATAGTCACAAAAAGTTGAGTATAGTTGGAACAAAGCGTTGTAAAGTATGCATGACTATTGTATCCAATACAATAATCACCATGTGTGATTACGATTTCACCCCTAAGTTTATGAAACTGCGACATAGACTTGTATGTACGCCACTTTATTCAAGGCACAATAAGAGTTCATGTGTATATACTTGTTGGCCCTGTAGACCCCAATCCAAACGTGTTCCGACATGGTATAACGTTCGTTACCGGTGATAGCTAGTCACCCGAACGGGGATTGTCAATCCCAAATAGATCTATTTTATAACATTCGCGCTCACCCTCCAAGTGATTTACAATTCATGCAACTTAAGCTAATCTGTAATCATAAAAGTAAAGTATTGTTGTTGCGTCCGTAAGTGTAAACAAGTAATGTATCTCACCGCGAGATATATAAATGAGTATTTAAACCAATTTGCAACCAACCATGTAAATGCATTTGCAAACAAGCATGTTCTCACCCCAAAAATATATGTAAAACAAGTAAAACATGGGGATATAAACTTACCTCGATGTTGTAGAACGATTGGCAGAATTACACATATTAAGCACAACACAAACGGAAACCGGAACGGCTCGACCAAGGAGTTGCGGTTTATCTTAACGACTATGACCCACTAGCCTAGGATAATGTATTTGAGTTTTCTGATGGGTAGTTACATCAACACGACACGTTGATAAAAAATTTAGATTTAAAGTTATAATAGTTTGGTGGTTTATTAAATAAATCGAAAAGTAAACACAAAGTATGTAATATATACCATATATATTACATATGAAAAATAAACAAGTATATAATTCATACCGTGAATTATATAACAAAGAAAACCAATCAAATAAATAATCGAGGTATATAATACCTTGCAAGTATTATATAAGAACTGTGAGAAAAAGAATTGAAACAAAATGATTCGACACATGTTCGAAAGTCACCAAATAAATTAACAAAGAGTTCTTGCATATAAATAAACACACGTTTTAAAGTTATGAATTATGTAAACAATGTTTGTAAAGCTCTTACAAGAGTTATGATTTTACCTTCTAGTCGGGAATTTATAAAATAATATTTTATAAATTAGTGTTTGTAAAAGTATAGTTTTCGTTTAATTACCGGGTTGCCATTATCGTATAATTACGAATTAATAAGCTTAAAGACTATATAACTTCGTCCTTTTATCGGGTTTCTAAACTAATAGAAATTTTAGTGAAATTTACTAAGTGTAGAAATTTATATAAATTTCGACATGACCTATTCGTTTATACAACGTTTCCTATTTTTACAAAACTCAACGTTTTTCACTTTTCAATCAATCCGTGTTGCAAAATACCCGAGTTTCAATATATGTCAAAACTAAATCAACAAGTGACAAAGTATGTAAAACCAAACACGCCCTTAAGATTATAAAACACAAAAACGAAAATAATATATAACATATTTATTTAACCATTAACCACCATTTAATCTGGTTTTTATATTTTACCAAAACTTGCAATATATTTATTAGGCGATTTTTATAAATCAAACACGCCTTAAAGGCTGTTTCGCATCAAACCAAACACAGCCTCATGGTCTTTCTGCTCACCCAAACACACCCTTACGGTTTCCTGCTCACCCAAACACACCCTTACGGTGTTTCCTGCTCACCCAAACACACCCTTACGTTGTTTCCTGCTCACCCAAACACACCTTTACGGTTTCCTGCTCACCCAAACACACCCCTTACTATTTTTTGCTCACCCAAACACACCCTTATGCTACTAAACCCAGATCCAAACACCCCGTTAAGGGCTGTTACTAAACCAAACGCACCCTAGTGGTATTTCTGTTAAACAAAACGCATCCTTGTGGTGTTTTTATTAAACCAAATACACCCTTGTGGTGCTGTCATTACCCAATGCACCTTTATGGTGATTCTATCAAACTAAACGCACCCTGGTGGTGTTTATAACAACCAAATGCACCCCTTGATGCTTTCATAAAACCCAACGCACCATTTGTGGGTTTTTATCAACAACCAAACGCACCCCTATGCTTGTACAAGTACTATGTGCCATA
The DNA here is from genome assembly GCA_026074375.1 of Tanacetum coccineum. Taxonomy (NCBI): domain Eukaryota; kingdom Viridiplantae; phylum Streptophyta; class Magnoliopsida; order Asterales; family Asteraceae; genus Tanacetum; species Tanacetum coccineum. Next base: position 5,058 of record BQNB010174459.1, read on the forward strand.
AATCATGGGGGCGAACTACATATGCTCGGGCTCTTATTGACATGTCGTCTAAAAAGACTCTTGTAGACTCTCAAATGGGTTAGGAAATTCTATGGAAACTATTGATATCCCATTCAAAATGGGTCGAGGCATTCTATAGAAACTATTGATATTATATATGAGTGGTAACCCCTTCATTGTGATACATGTAAATTTTTTGATCATATTGATGATCAATGTCCTAAGAAGGTTAAGGTTGATGCTCCTACTCAAGAATTAAATGATGGGTTTGTGGAGGTTACTCGTAAGCAAGGGAAAAGAAAACAAAACGGTAAGCATCAACACATTGATGGTGTCCAATTGACTAAGCCTCAACCAAACTATTTCTATCGTGTTGTTAGCAACCCGGTAAATGTTAATGATGAAGTTTCTACATCGCAACCTAAAGGAAACAGGGAAGCAACTTCGCAACCTAAGTCTAACGTTAATAGTAAGGCCTCTACATCACAACCTAAAGAAATTAAGGAAGCATCTTTGCAGTCTAATGCTTGTTCTGCTCTTGAGGAAGATACTGGGAATCCCATCGATGACTTGGTTGATAAAACACGGAAGAATGTGGATGTTCCTCTCATGAAACTGGTATTTGGTCGGGTAGGAAAGCAGATTCTCCTAAAAGAAACATAGTTTTCTCTCCTGAAACGAAGTTTTACTACTTTGATAGGGATGATATGGAGTTTGATGACACGGGTCAAGCGGCCGAAGGATGGGAGCATGAGAATGACTACAACGATAATGGTTGATGGGTTTCTTATGGTTATTAGCATTTCTTGTGAGTCAATTTATTTTGCTTCATAGGTTGTGTCGTATTTGCATAGAGGTAGTTGTTTCTTGAGATTGACATGTCAATCTTATGTTGTTTGGTTTAAGCACCAATAGTGTGTTCATGTTCTGCCTAGTAACAAGTTGTAATGTAGAAACCCACCTACATCTTTTGTATTTCAACGTTTTTTAATGTAATATTTTTTACCGGAAAAATCATTTAAAAAAAGTCCATGAATATACTTTTGGAAGTTAAAAACAAGTTAACATGATGAAGTTGAAGTCGCGTACATGTAAGTTAAAGGGTTTTTGGCTTTTAATAGCCACGTACTTTCTCAAATGTACCCATATGGTACGTGTACTAAATTTATTGCCCATATCATACCCGAACTTTGCATTTCGTGTCAATATGGTACGTAAACTGAATTTTCCACCTGTTTAACAGGCTAAACGCTTACGTGGCATCCTAACACTATTCATCATCTTCTCAGCTGGATCTTGCGATACGCTGATTGGAACACATCGCGAAGAACAATGATATACCTTAAGCACTATTCGCGAAGAACAATGATAAGTGCATCTCCAAGGAACACATCGTCCCCGTTTCCCATTGGAGCACTATTCGCGAAGAACAATGATATACCTTAAGCACTATTCGTGTCAATATTTTTTTACGTTATTATTCGTGAAAAAAATTAGAATTTTTTTGCAAAACTTAAAAAAAAATCATACTTTTTAAAACGTAAAAATGTATAAAATCGTTTAAAAATTTTTGAATTTTTTTTATTTTTTTCAAAGGAAAACGTTTAGTTTTTTTATATATATTAGATTTTTCTTAACTTTAAAAAGCTGTTTTAATTTTTTAAATTTAAAAAAAAAAATTCGAAGAAAACAGTAAAAATGTTTTAATTTTTAAAATTTTTCTTAACTTTAAAAAAGTTAATTCCGTAAGAAAAAAATTGATTATTTATAAAAAAAAATTATAATTAAGATTTTTAAAAGTGAGATTTTGTTTTAAAAAAAGTTGTAAAAAAATAAATTTCTTTACGAATAATAATGTAAAAAAATATTTTTTTAAAATTTAAAAGAAACCACACCAAAGACACACTTATTACGATAAGCCCAAATTAGCCACCACAACCCAAAACACACCCCTTCTAACAACCTTTTATGCTTGATAGGAATCCGAAGATTTACGATCCAAGAAACCCATTCATCGAACGTATACACTTCCATGAAATCCACCTCCACTAACGGCAGAATCATTGTGAAAATTATCTTTCGCAACAAGGCAATCAAAAAATAAATGACTTGAACAATCCGTAACGCGTACCACAACGATAAAGAATAGACGGGATATCTATACCTCTCCAGGATATATTAAGACGGGTAGGCACACAATCCATTCTCACCTTCCACGCATGAATGTTAACCTTGATTGGCACTGTAATACCCCCATTTTTACAATATAGCAGCGGAAGATAATATGGGGATATTTTTTAAACATTTTTTTTTTTTTTCAGGAAACACCAATCATAATCATAGTAAAACACCTTTAAACGAGACGATAAAGGAAAATTTTTAGTTTATCATCATTATAATCAGAGTTTTTACAAAATGCAGGTCCCAAAATCTAAAACATCAAGTTCGAATGATAACAGTTCAACCATCTTTGAGTCCATGCCACTCCGTGCCGCAACTTGCTCAATTACCTGAGATAAACATGCTAAAAAGTCAACACAAAGGTTGAGTGAAATTCATAGGTTTAATATAAACAGTTTGAATACAAGTCATAGTGTAATAATTGTTTAAACACAATTATTATGTAAAATGATATTGTTATTATACACCCGTTATTAGTAATAATTGCAACGAATACAATTATTATAGTAACAATGTATTATCCCGTTATTGCCTTATTTGGTCTGTTTGGTCTTGTCTGGTCTAAGCTCATAGCACACAAACTGACTAGTGTGTGTATATATATCAAAATGCTGATATATAAACATATAAAAAATATAAAAGAATATAAACAAAATATAAATATATATATATATATATATATATATATATATATATATATATATATATATATATATATATATATATATATAGAGATAATGGCCCTCGGTGTAGGTAATTGCCATATACCTATGAAATTCAAATATAGTGTGTTTGGTTACCTATCCGGCTAACACAAACAGGATTCGTCAATCCCGATAGATCTATCCACAATATTTGCGTTCACCCGAAAGTGATTAATGGTCCATGATAATGAGGGACTTTTGGCATAAAGTAACTTAGACATTAGTGATAATGGTATATCAGATTAGCATATAACTTGTAAAGACACTTGTATTCATGGTTTAAGCATGTATAAGTCTTTGGAAAGTAATCACATTGTTATAAGATAAACAAGTATGTAAAAGAGTTTGTAACAAGCATGTATCCCCCTCGCGGGTTTATAAAACATGTAAAATAAGTAAAGGCGAGGTTATGAACTTCACCTGATATGTAGATGTAATAAATATTCCAAAATGAAAGCTGACGACCTTATCACAATCTTAACCGGATAATGTTGATATAATAAAATGATAATAAACAGCCACGTCAGGCACTTGAGTAAATATGTTGAGTCTTAGGAAGATTGTACTCTAGAACTTTAGTTTTAAGAGTTATGAGTTTGATTGAAGAGTTTGGAATTATTGTATCACTGTTCGGGCCATCATAATTCAGAAGTCATTCAGTAAACATTTGAGGAGCTAGGGCACTTTAAATCGTAAACCCAACAACTCAGTCAGAACGTAATACCAAGATGAAACTCCTTAATATGAAGCTCCCTAGTATTGTGATATGATATAATCGGTTTTAAGCGTTTTAATCCATATCTGGAAATGTTAAGCACGAGAAGCGTTAATTAAAGTTATGTCTTGTAAGGTTTTAAACATGATTTTACACTTTTTCAAAATGTTACATTTTAGACCCTGGGGTTTGGAAAATTGCAATTAGGCCCTTGGAGTTTGCACTTTTACGACTTTGGTCCTTCAACTTTAAAAGATATACCAAGTAAACCTTGTACTTTGAAAAGTGACATAATAGACCCCTATAGTTATAACTTTGATAAAATGACATATTCAGCCCTTCTAGTTATTAATTTCAGAAAGTTACGATATATACCCCTTGCATGGATTATAATTACAAAACATGTCCAAATTGCCATGCAAGCTTATTTTAACATTTCAATAGACATTTATAAGTTATAATAAACTAAAATATGAAGTTTTAACGTAACGCAAGTTTAAAATAACGATTCGTTAGGCTAGGAAGCAAAACGGGTCAAATTAGGGTTTCGGGTGTACGGTTTTGGATCAAAATGGAAAATGAGCATGAATTGAGTTATGAAACTTTAACAAGAGTATATTTAGGATCATATGAACATTATAAGGGTGTAGTAGCAGAAGTAGAACATTCAAAACCTGGGTTTGAGCTTCAATGATAAAAAATGGTGGAAATGGGTCATTTCGGGTAGTATTTCCACTTGTATGCCTTGTATCTTCACTTCGAGGCTTCAATTTCTTCAGGGATTCACTTCTTGAACTTCTTTAATGATCCTAGGATCATATGGGAGCAAAGGATTGCTGCCTTATGGGTTTGAGAGAGGAGATGGGTGGTGCGAGTTCTAAAGAGCTACCAAGGGCTCTATTTATAGCATTTTGGGAATGAGGAGGTTAAGCAAGCATCTATCTCTGATCTTGACACATGTATGAGCTATTAGGGGATGTGTATAAGCTAGGATTGCAGATGTGGGAGGTCTAGTTTGTAGGTTTGATGTGTTGGAGGGCATGGCTGCTGCCGCGGCTGTATTAGGCAAAAGAAGAGGTCATGTGGCCTCATTCTTGGCCATGGAAAGGTCTAAGCTGCTGGGTAAGCTGCTTAGGGACATCTAGAAGGTATCCATGGTGGTATCTTGCACATGGGAGAGTTTTAAATAGGTTAAAATGGGTAAGAAATAGGTGCGGGTCAGATTTGAGCTCGACAAGGGTTTCATAAGTTTTCAAGCTCATATTTCGTGTATAAATGATTAAGGATTGTTAATACATGTTCCCAAGGTCTGATATAAGAAGTATTAACAAGGATTAGTAATTGGTTTGGGTTAAAACGGGTTTAAAATGAAGAAATAGGGTCGCGGGTCTCATTTAGGTGCAATTAGGGTTTTCGTGTCTTTCCTTGCTTATAATTCATGGTTAAAGGATTAAGTTTGGTAAATTATTGATCTTAGGCAGTATATATAGATTTATCAATGATAATTGGGTGGTGGTTCGAGTTATAATGGGTCGAAATGGAAAGAAATGGTCGTGGGTTTGAATTAGGGCATGTAATGGACTTTTAGGGTTTTCTAGGTTTCTATTTCAAGTATATTGCCAAAGTAATGATAGGAAATGATGGATAATAGTTTGTAAACTCATATCATGAGTTTACAAAGGTTCTTGATTGCTTATTTGAGATTGAACGGGTTTAAAGCGAATAAATGGGTCAAATGATCATTTAGGGTTCATTTAGGGTTTCTTGGATTCAATCTTTGTGTAAATGAAGTGAGATTATGAAATAATGATAGAATAGGATTGTCATGGTTGTAAAATAAGTTATTACAACTTATTTGAGTGTTGGTTGAGGTTTAAAATGGATAAAGACTGATAAATGGGTTATGGTTTACTATTTAGCTCGGGTTAGGGTTTTTGACTTGGATTTCTTGTAATCTCATGAAATAAGGATGAAGATGGATTGTAAATAAAGTGTATGACTTGCTTGTAACTTGTACTTGATGGATTGTACAAGATTTTTAGGAAAACAGAGGTAAAACGGCTATTTTGGATATCGTGCATTAGTGACTTGTATATTGAGCTCTTACAGACTTGTACCATTCTTTGGATAGAGTGTATATTCATATGAGATGTTATGATACTTGTGCATATGCTTTAGTAGCTTGTACATTCACTTTAGATATTAACCTTTCACGGAATTAGGGTTTAGAGGTATACGATAATGGTTTAAAGCCCGTTTAGATATAATGTTGCGAATAGTACATTATAGGAATAATGTACCTTGTAAAAAGAATATGATGATATTGACTTGACATGTTATGATGTTTGCTTGACATATATGAAGACAGGATTGCCATAGATAGGTTGCGTGAGCTCGTCTACTTTAGTTATGACATACTGAGATATATAAGTAATGTAATAAAGCGAAAAATTTCCCCGTACAATTATGATCATAGTAAAATAGGTTTTACATTTGATGAAAATTTGATAAGTGTTAAATTGTATATATAAAATACCCAGGATTTTGCCAATAAAAGCCAAACTAAATCATTCCTATGAACAAAGAAAGTAATCTACTGCATTACAATGCATTTCCTACCACATCACAGACAAAAGGAGGCAAGCAAAATCAATTTTGTTAAACACGCCAAGCCACATTCACACTAAATCATTCCTATGAACAAAGAAAGTAATCTACTGCATTACAATGCATTTCCTACCACATCACAGACAAAAGGAGGCAAGCAAAACCAATTTCGTTAAACACGCCAAGCCACATTTACACTAAATCATCCCTGTGAACAAAGAAAGTAATCTATTGCATTACAATGCATTTATTACCACATCACAGACAAAAGGAGGCAAGCCAAATCAATTTCGTTAAACACGCCAAGCCACATTCACACTAAACGATTCCTATGAATAAAGAAAGTAATCTACTACATTACAATGCATTTCCTACCACATCACAGACAAAAGGAGGCAAGCAAAATCAATTTCTTTAAACACGCTAAGACACATTCACACTAAATCATCCCTATGAACAAAGAAAGTAACCTACTGCATTACAATGCATTTCCTACCACATCACAGACAAAAGGAGGCAAGCAAAATCAATTTCGTTAAACACGCCAAGCCACATTCACACTAAATCATTCCTATGAACAAAGAAAGTAATCTACTGCATTACAATGCATTTCCTACCACATCACAGACAAAAGGAGGGAAGCAAAACCAATTTCGTTAAACACGCCAAGCCACATTCACACTAAATCATTCCTATGAAAAAAGAAAGTAATCTACTGCATTACAATGCATTTCCTACCACATCACAGACAAAAATAAATTTCGTTAAAAACGCCAAGCCACATTCACACTAAATCATTCCTATGAACAAAGAAAGCAATCTACTGCATTACAATGCATTTCTTACCACATCATAGACAAAAATAAATTTCGTTTAAAACGCCAAGACACATTCACACTAAACGATTCCTATGAACAAAGAAAGTAATCAACTGCATTACAATGTATTTTCTACCACATCACAGACAAAAGGAGGCAAGCAAAATCCATTTCGTTAAACACGCCAAGCTACATTCACACTAAATCATTCCTATGAACAAAAAAAGTAATCTACTGTATTACAATGCATTTCCTACCACATCACAGACAAGAGGAGGCAAGCAAAATTAATTTCGTTAAACACGCCAAGCCACATTCACACTAAATCATTCCTATGAACAAAGAAAGTAATCTACTATATTACAATTCATTTCCTACCACATCACAGATAAAAGGAGGCAGGCAAAATAAATTTCCTTAAAAACGCCAAGCTACATTTACACTAAATCATCCCTATGAACAAAAAAGTAATCTACTGCGTTACAATGCATTTCCTAAAACATCACAGACAAAAGGAGGCAAGAAAAATCAATTTCGTTAAACACGCCAAGCCACATTCACACTAAATCATTCCTATGAATAAATAAAGTAATCTGCTGCATTATAATGCATTTCTTACCACATCACAGACAAAAAGAGGCAAGCAAAATCAATTTCGTTAAACACGCCAAGCCACATTCACACTAAATCATTCCTATGAATAAATAAAGTAATCTGCTGCATTATAATGCATTTCTTACCACATCACAGACAAAAAGAGGCAAGCAAAATCAATTTCGTTAAACACGCCAAGCCACATTCACACTAAATCATTCCTATGAACAAAGAAAGTAATCTACTGCAATACAATGCATTTCCTACCACATCACAGACAAAAATCAATTTTGTTTAAAACGCCAAGCCACATTCACACTAAACGATTCCTATGAATAAAGAATGTAATCAACTGCGTTACAAGTTATTTCCTACCACTTCACAAATAAAAGGAGGCAAGCAAAATCAATTTCGTTAAACACGCCAAACCACATTCACACTAAATCATTCCTATGAACAAATAATGTAATCTACTGCATTACAATGCATTTCCTACCACATCACAGACAAGAGGAGGCAAGCAAAATCAATTTCGTTAAACACGCCAGGCCACATTCACACTAAATCATTCCTATGAACAA
>BQNB010174462.1:0-13256 GCA_026074375.1 Tanacetum coccineum
AGCTTTGTCTTCGAACTAGGAGCTTGTAAATCACTTGGAATGGCAACAATACACCTTGTTTAACATGTAGGGCATGAGAAACAACACGATTAACCAACAAATTGAGCCCAAAAAGTAATTTTGAGCCGTAGGGTTTTTTTTTGAACAAAATAAGCCACAAAAATTTGGTTTTTAACCACAATAATCAACCACCCGATTAACACTTTCACTTCATATAACAACCACGAATCGATCAAGAAAAAAGAAGAAGAAATGAAGGTTTTAGAGAGAGAAACAAGCGAGAGGTTAGAGAGAAAGAAAGATATTATTAATGAAATCAACTTGTGTGTGTGTTCCTTTTCCAAAGTGGAAAAGGTATATATATACCCCGACACTTAAAGTGACGTTCGGGATATTTGACTAGGATCCGGGCTCGGGTCTTGCTTGGGATTAAACCCGAAACATATACAATATTAGTTTAATTATCGAGCCAGATTCCCGATACTTTCCTATTACAACGTTAACTAATTGATTGACCGAGACTAACATACATAATGGACGAACTTCATGTTCGACTCAATATTTTGAGGCTAACAATCTCCCCCGAAGTGAGTTCATTGATGACACTCCTTCATGAGATCAATGAGATTGCTTTTGTCGTTAAGCTCATGTGGTCTTGGTCTTTCTCTTTGTTCTTAGTTGTAGGTTTGTTCCTTCATGCTTTGTGATCTTGACTTTGAGCCTTTGTCATTGTCTTCATCGTCTTTGCCATCTTGCGATCTTGTGTCTTTGGCCAACATTCTCATACTATGCCTCATCTTGAAAGCTTCAAATCAGAGTTAGCGGAAGTCTTTGTCTTTAAATCTTGAGCTTTCATGATAGATTGTCTTTGTAGAATGAGCATGAACATGTGGTAATGAATCGACTTTGGTTGATTGGGATACTGTCACCACCGTTTTAACCTGCAGGTTTACGTTAGTGATAATCCAGAAAATTGATTTGAAAATCAATCGACATATTACTTGTAAAAGCGTTTTTGTAACACATCGGGAGTTTTAAGCTTTTATCAAAATTCATCAACCGTCAATTCATTTACTGGACCAAATCGATATCCAGTTGTCACAAGTTTGATTCATATAGAATCTCGCAAGTCACCTACCAAGAGCTTGTTTGATGCTGACTCAAGCAGGATTTCCATCTTCATTGTGAATACTTATAGTATCACTCGGATGTTCTGGCAAATATCACAAGGATATTGCGTAGGACTCTTGTTAACAGCTTGTGAACTTGATGATGTTCAACAAGTGTTTGAAATGGAATGTGTCCTAACGAGATTTAGATTGATCTCTTGGCTCTAGACTCGATTAGTGCATTTTGGTTTTAGTACTCGGAGGCTTGAAATAATGTGCACATCATTAAAGCTATGATATCAATCATTAAGCACATGATGATTAAGTTATATTTTGTTAGGAATAGAATTTTAAGTATTCTTACTTAAATTAAAAAGAAGACAGTGATCATAATAAAGGTTGTTTTTATGAATTATTATTTTTTATTATATACAGAAGGCATGCTATGTTACACGTTAAAATGATCCTTTTGCTTCTTATGAGTGATGGTGTTTTTTGGTATTATGATTTATGACAAGTATATATAAAAGGATTTATATAATATTCATTATCTAAAAGGTATGATCTGATATCAACTTAAAAAAAGAAGTAAACCATGACCAGATAAGATTTCACAGAATAAAGTTTATAAACAAAGCAGACCAAGATAAGTCTCAACATCATCATGTCAAGATCCATGTTGCAGTGTCATTACTACTTTGCTATAGAAACTCACTCCAGTTAGAATTTGTCTAGATTTAACCACAAATATTTTGTCATGTTATAGCCATCTTCTCAAACTCATCGTAGAAACATGTAAATATCTTAGATTTAGCAACCGAATTAAAAACATCTAATTGGTTCTTATAGGATCATATTTAATTACATTTTCTCACCTTTATTTTAAAATAATAAACACTTAGTTTTTGAAATAACATTGTGATTAAAATAAGACTGAAAATTCTGTGGAGAAAATATTATCAGCATGAATGTTGGAACATGTTTGATAATGTTTTGATACATAATATTTGTCGTGTTGATTATCCAAGACATTAAAACTTTGTTTTTCGAAAAACTCCCCCTCAAAAATATGACCAATTGAGAAATTGTTGCTTTTGAAAAACACAGTGAGGGATAGATGTTGAACACATAATTTTGAAAGATTATGAAATGTCATCGAAGAATTCTTGAAAAATTGTGTTTTCAAACTTTTTGAAACAAACCTAGATGTTAGATGAGCTTCTCTTCTAACGCTAAGGGTAAGCGCACTAAAAACGTACACTTTCCTTTTATTCTTGAACTAAAACATTGAATGTCATGTAAGAACACTCAAGGACGAGAAACGTTAATTTTCTCGTTGGAGATAGTTATAAACCTCCTGTTAATTAAGTCCGGGTTATGTACTGACATTTGCACATAAGCCATCTAGAAAATTAGAAATGACATGTTTTGAAACTATTTGCAACTCTTGCTCGAACTTCATTTACACACCCGTGTCAATGTTAATCGACATTTCTAAGCACGTAAATGTTATCGATTCCAAGAGACATGTCGAGAAGAATCTTTTTGGAAATTTTCTGTTTTTCTGATTTTGTATTTTCTTTTTGAAGTTTTATATTTTTGTATTTTTCTTTTCTCAAAAATATGTACATGGTGATGTTTGATGATGATATCAAGCAGACTCATTTGTCAGAACCTCCTAGTTCCCGGCTTAGTCAAACATCTCATACACCAATACCTTCTGACGAAGATACTTAAAGACCGATCCTCAGAAGGGCCTTTCATAAACATTTCAGCTAATTGGTATCAGTCCTGACAAAATATAATTCAATTTATACATTTTCGAACATGTTCCTTTTGAATGATACCGAGTATGGATGTGCTTTGTTCGCGAATGTTGTACGGGGTTGCATGAGATTGCTATGGCTGACTGAGAGTCGCAATACAACGGTATTTTGTTGTAGTTAAAGCCATAATCTTGAAGTTGTGTCCTCATCCACATAACTTGAGCACAACTTGCAGATAACGCCACGTACTCTGCCTCTGCTGAAGACATTGCAGTGCATTTCGTTCTTGACATCCAACTTACTAGCATATCACCAATGAACTGTATCCTCCGAAGTGATTTTCCGAGTACATGCATCCACCATGATATCGTCTGAAAATGCTTTAGTTCAAAGCCAAAATCCTTTAGATACCAGAGTCCCATGTTAATGGTACCCTTTAGGTATTTAAAGATTCTTTTAGCCTCTTTGAGGTGCTTTTTGAGTTGGTCGTGCATTGATAACGGCACAATAGCATACTGCTTGCACAAGTCTGGTTTACTAGATGTCAAGTACATGATAGACCCGATTTAACTACATGAATCCAGATTGTCTACGTGTTCTCCACTCAAATCTACATCTAGTTTTGGGTTTTTGTAGCCAATTGGTTACCAATGGCGTGAAAACAGTTGACCATATTATACTTTTTTAGAATTTCTAAAGCGTACTTGGCCTGATTGATAAAAAATACCTTTTGGGGACTGTAGATCAGTAGTCCTAAAAAGAACGCCCACTCCCCCATTAAAGGACATTCAAAGATAACCGTGCATTAACTTTTTCAAATCTTTTTGAATATTTAGGGTTTGGTTAGCCACAAAAATTTATGTCATCAACAAATCCTGCACTATAGAATATCCTCCCTAGTATTTATCTTGAATAAAGTTGGTCAATTGTACCTTTAGTAAAGCCTTTGGACATCAGGAAGTTTGAAAGTTCATCATACCAAGCTCTTGGAGCTTGCTTTAAGCCATACAAACTTCCTTAGAAGGTAGACTTTTTTGGATACTGGATCACGAACCCTTCTGGCTGAGCAACATAACATCCCTCTTCGTGACCATTAAGAAAATGTCGTTTTTTCCACTCCCATCTAATAGATTGGAAAAGACTTGTGTGCTGCTAGGCAACGAAAATCCGAACTGCTTCCAAGCGAGCAACTAGTGCAAATGATTCTTCAAAATCAATACCCTCTATCCTGAGCCCCATAAACCTTTAGCTACCAGTCATCTTTATTTGCAAATACAGTCTGATCTTCATCCTTCTTGTTCTTCCATAACCACTTTAGCTTTAAGTTCATCCTGCATTGCTTCGATCCATGCAGAATCAGCCATTGCCTCCTTAATGTTCTTCAGTTCAACAATACTCACCGTGAGCTCGAACTATACACAAAACATGATCTTGCAAGCTGTGGTCTTGTTCGAACTGGCATAGTTGGATTTCCACAAACTTGTTCTAATAGATAATCTCTGGTCCATCGGTAATCATGACTTTGTGGTTGATATGAATGCACATCGGTATTATCAATGTTGCGTGAGGAAGACTCACTAATTTCTTGTACCCATGTACAAAAAGGATTGATAAATTCATCTTCTCCTGAAACGATGCATTCGTTGCTTGATCAATGTTTTTTTCCTCACGAGACCCGTGTGTTGGATTGTAATATTCTTCAAGTAAAGGACTGAAGAGAAATTCTAACCCTTGTTGTGACGAATCTGTCTTCTCTGCTGAAGGAACAACATTTTGTCTTGGGGGCACGGGGTCAGAGTTGTCATAATCTGACGCCTTTTGTCCTTGAGGAACGAGGCCTGAAGAAGACATTTTCACAATACATCTCTCATCTCTTGTTGTTGTAGTTGCGATGTCTAACTGTTGTGATCAGACATCATTTCTTTGATTTCATCAAACTTGATATGAATAGACCTCAACTATTTATCGTGTTCGCGATTGTTGTAAACACAATATCCCCTTCGACGAGTAGAATATCCCACCATGACACATGGATCCCCTTTTTCTTCATCGTTATCCAATTTTCCCCATCCAGTTATTAACAAATGCAACCAAAGAATGAAGATGTTTATTGAAGGTTTTCCTGTCATTTTATGATGTATAGCCGCTTTCCATGATGGGAATATGATGATTGATCTGTTCTGAGTATAGCATATAAACTACGGTTGCAACTGCTTCAGCCCAAAATGATAATGGAAGCTTAGAAACTAGAAAGCAATCGTTCGAGCAGCCTCAACAAGAGTAAAACCGTTCCGTCTTTCGACAAACGTCGTTCCTGTTTAGTGTTCGAGGAGTGGAAGTTTGATTTCCACTGCCTTCTTCTTTGAACTAATCATGAGTGTCTTGTCAAATTGTGCCTCTGTTAGTAACGGACAGTAAATAATCGTTTAGCTTGAAGATTGCGTTGAATCATCGTGAGTAAGTCTTTGAGAACTTCTGGTGTTTCATCCTTGGATCGTAGAAAAAGAGTCCAAATGTATCTTGAATAGTCATCAACAATCACCAGAATGTACTTCTTCCCATTTATGCTTGCAATGCGCATTGGACCACACAAGTCCATGGAAAAGCAAATTTAGCCTTCCTTTGGAACTAGAACTGCTTTTGTCTTAATGAACTTCTTTTTTCTTACTATTTCACACGACGAACAGAGTTTGATCCTTACATATTTCAACGATAGGTAGAGGAGCACATTCACAACCTATTCTTTGAGAGAAGGTGATGTAATCGAAGTTAAGATAGAAAGCCTTCGATGCCATAACCATGCCTTGATTGTGAAGCTTTAGCCATGAAACAAAGATTGGAGTTGATGAAGATGTTTCAGAAGAGATATTGTGTAGCAAATCAGATACCACACTATCCAATTTAGTAATCGTTTCCCCTGAAGATCTCTCACAAAACAAGTAGATTTCCTGAAAGCAACCTCCAAATCAGCATCACAGAATTGACCAACCGAGAAAAGATTGTGATTGAGGCCTTCGACGTAATAAACCTATTTGATCGTCACTTTTCCTTCAATCAGATCTCCATAACCAAGAATAGGAGCAAATTGATCATTTCCAAAACGAACAGTACCCATAAATTTCTCCACAAAATTACACAAAAGCTTGAGATTGCCCGTCATGTGCATTGTGCATCCAGAGTCAACAATGAATAGGATGAGTTGTACAATCTGCAAGAGAATTAGAGGACAATGGATTATTGGACAAGTTGGATCCTATAAAGTTTGATATCTTCAAAACATTAGTAATCCTAGAGACAATGTCTATAGTGGGACTAATATTTGATGATACATTATCTTTCCTGATTTTAGGCATCCATATCTTTTTGGTCCTAAGAGGCTTTTGTGTCCATGTATAACCTGATGGACATCTCTTAGCTATCCACCATTTCATTCCTGATTGTATTCTCATTACAACTCCTTTATAGAAACTATTAATTCTGAATAGTGGTATCATGAAGCAACTGTTTTCTTATGGTGTTGCATAACAATTTGTTCGCTTTTTCTCTTGGATTTACTAGCACAATCGTCACTACATTAGGCTTCTTCTAGTTCTAGCATTCACGTCTTTCAAGTATCGAGAAACACAAGCATGATTAGAATTAAACACACATGTTCCACATTCAGCATAAACAACATTTTCATTGGAAGTTCTGGAGTTTATGAACTTCATTAACAGCAGCAGTTACAGACTTTGTTTTCGTTAGAAATACTAGAAATCCTATGATGGTCTTCAACGTCCCTTCTTTTGAAAACTTCATCTTGACTATTTGGTTTGGGCAACACCTTATCTTTAACTTAAAAAGATAGCACTTTAAGCTGTGGTTTGCTAACCACTAAGTTAATTGGTGAATTACTCCTGAAGATTGAGACATGTGAGATTAGTAATTCCTATAAGCATGAGGCAACTGTGGTGTATCTAGTTTGTGTTGTGGTGGAGGCATTCTATACATTCCTATTTAAAGCACATTGTGTTTCGAACCGCTTGGTTTCTATTATGAGGCAAATTCTTTAGAGTGACTGGTTAATCAAAAAAACCCAACTGACGCATTAGTTTTATTAACCGAACTGATTCTTTTGAAAACAATCTCATTTCAGGAGAATTGAAAAATGAGTCGTTTTTACCTAAAACTGATGTTTGGAATCCGTTGAGCAATTGGTTGTCTGAACAACAATGGTTTATCAAACGATTCCACAACTTCCTTTTGTTACTAAGAATGCGTTTCTTTAACTCCATCTATCAACCATGTTCTGTCTTGCATTTGAGCTTTCAAATCTTGTATTCCATGATATTGTTCTCGTTCTTTCGAAATACATTTGAATCCTTTGCTTTGCAAACTGTGGTTTTTTCACTGTTTCTTTACAATGTTTGTAAAGAAAGTCAAGAGAAATCAAGTGTTTTTCAAGTTAGCAAAACTCCTTAAAAGCGTTATTATGAACTACGTTGTTACAGATTCAGTTTGTTTCGACCGCTTTTGTGTCAAGACGTTCACATTCTTTGACTTTTATGAAGATATAAGCATTGCAATTCAGTATAAGCATTTAAGTCAGACATAGAATGCAAATATGAACATGTAACATCTTTAGACACACACTCTTCAAGAAGTATATCATATATGTTTGAAAAATCAGCCTTTACTGATTCAAGTTCGTCAATCACCTTTTTCAACGGATTTAACGTACTCAAAATCGTCATGCCATTTCTGTTTTTAGTTCATGAACAAAACCATATGACTGTCCCAGTATAGTTTTTTGTTTGAAAGAGGCATTAATAATGTTTTGATCAAACTTCCATACTCTTAGCAGTTGGTTAAGGAAATGCAACTATAGTATTGATTAGACAAAGCTTGTTCACAATTCGTTCTAAAAATGAATGAAGTTGTTTGTCATTTGTTATAAACTTGTCTACCTTTTACTATGGATTTAGAAACGGGTAGAAAGGAACAAACGATTTTAGCAATGTTATTGTGTTTTGTTCTGTTACAACATATTTCCAACATTGTCTTCTTAACTTTTTTAGCGCGTGTCCAACGATCAAGATAGGTTTTTGATGTGTTTGAAAGTTTTCATAAAGACGTTTTGATATGTGTAATCATTGTTTTCACTTTGTCTTATCCAATTTTGATCTACTCTCCTTTTTAAAGTTCACTGTCCCTCTTCCCCATTGGGGCAAAATTCTGTTTGCAGGATCAGAAGTACCTATGGGATCTCATACAAATGAGGCTTCAGATTGGAGCTATATTGAGTACTTTTGGATAGTCCTAGGTTATCTACCATTATACGTTGCCATTTGGTGCTTAAAAATTGGGGTGTATGGTCTGAATTGAACTGATTGGCGTTTTATAAAGAATTTCTTTAAAAACTTTATTTTGTTTGTTCCTTTCAAGTATTGAGTCAATTATTTTCCTTCCTTACCCTTTAAATCCGAAATAACCTTACTTTTCTCTTTGAGTGACCTCAAATTTGTGACCTAGTTTTAACAGGACACATTTGACTAGCTCATCATGTTTCTGATTGATCAACTAAAATTTTCATAGGTTTTAGTTTTTTAAAACCCTCTTGTATGTCAATGTCTTTAAAGAGCTAATAGTTCCTAAGAGTTTCATTAAACTTTGTTTTGAAGTATTTTAATAATCACTTATCTCGTTCATCATATGGCCGAGTACTTCTCAAGCTCAATCTGTTTGTATGAAGTGCAATCAAGACAACTATCCTGACTTCTAGAGCCGCCCCTAGACCCTACTAGTCTCATACAAGGTTAGTTTTGCAACCTCCTTAATTTCTTGAGTTAATGATGCGTTTGCTTTCTTAATTTCTTTAATACCGTTTTGTATTACCTCCCGTATCAGAGTACAAATTAGCATTAAATTAGCAAGCCAGCACGCTCATCAATCACATTCAAGACCGCATTTTGATCAACCATTTCATTAGTACATTATATTAGATGCATCAGGAATGACGATATGCTATCATCTTACTCCAAAACATATGTGTCGTTAATTGATCAGTTTGCCTCAAATGTCGTCTCACATTAGCAAACACATCATTTTCATAGGGTTTTTGTAACCTGTTTCCTATGGCTGACTATTAGTACTGGATTTCTTCAGGTGCCACCGATCCTAAATCATTGCCATGTAACTGTAAGTGCTTCCAATCTTGTTCATCAATCTCTCGTTCCGCTTCTAGCCAATTCACTTGCTCAGACTTGAAGCGGAACACTTGTTTCATCTGTTTGCACATCATCATCTTCTCCGTTGTGATACGCGTAGTCTTTAACCCGCTTCTCCTGAATTCCTGGCAATAGAGTCCAAATCCCTAGCAGTTAAAGCACTGTATCCCATTTTGTACAATACCCAGGACTGCCTACTGTTTCCCTACCCCAGCAACAGTCATCGACCATTTGATTCCCAAACCGCCCTAACTGATTGTCGTTGTTATACCTTGGTGTGTATCTTCACTTGTTTTGATTGAAGAAGTTCGAAGTTGTTGTGTAGGTTTGTACAGCTTCTTGAAATACTTAGCAAGGATGCCAAGTCTTTTGCCTATCCTTAATCCCTCCGAGCTTGTTCTGGATCACAGTCATTCCTAGAAACAGTCTCAATTGAGATAACTGTTGGCGAATCTCTTTCCCTTTGTGTCTGTAGTCGCACTGTCGTTTGGAAGAAGATTGCATGTATGATGGTGCATGTCGATCTTTGAGGTTTTTGGTGCCTATATAGTTATCTGAATAGATTTGAGCAGCCGCAAGAGTGCTAACAGATTGCACTTCTGGCTAATCTCTAGAACGGATATCATAAATTCCTTTTCGAAACTGCTTTAAACGTCAAACAGCTTGTGATATGAGACTCTGGTCTTATTTCCTCTCTCTGTTGACAACCGTCACACAATCTGACCATTCTGGTTGAAGTTGCGAAGAATTAACATTCACCTTGCCATTGGTGAAACTTGCAAGTTGTTCCTTGTCAACTCATTCATCAGTTTATAAAATCGAGAGTAATAAGACTCCATGGAGTCTCCATCTCGAGAAGTAAACTTCCTAAATTCCCAGAACAGATTGGTCTTTACATATTGTACGTTCAACGATTCACCCTGTTGTAAATGCCTTTCAATGGCAGTCCCACAATCTCCTTAGCCGTGTTTGGATGCATCAATATTTGAGTAAATGTTCATCTCCCAACAATAACCATCAAAATCAAGAAAATAGCTTCCTTTTCAACTTTGAAAGTAAGTTTTGTTCTCTGTTGTCATGTTTGTGTATTGTCTCAGCTTCTTCATATGCAGCTACTGTGAATGTTATCTGCTTCAGCTCAAACATCTGCACTGAGTAACGCTCGGAGCGTACTATGGACCTTCAAAGATGCACTTCCTCAGATATTCACCATTTGATTTAGTGTCAAGGTATCGAAGAAACGCGAAACGCCACTGAGAATATCTCCTGGGTCCAAGGCATACGTGGACGATCTTTTGAACCATCAGCCATGAATATTGTTATGCCAATGGCTTATTTGTTGAGGATGTGTTAACTGGAGTAGACATGATGAATGAATAGTTATGAAATATGAAGTGTGAAAGATTTTGTTGGATCTTAAGTGGATATTGTTAGGATCTTGAACTAGATAGATCTTCTAGCCTTTGAGAATGTATAGTACTTATGTAATCACAAGCACATACGTGAGAGACTCCAGCAAATGTTTAGGCGGAAACTAAACAATTCAATAAAGAAGAACAAAATGAACAACGATCCTCTATGGATCTTTCAAATCCGCTAATAAATGATTTTTGTGCTTTTATACAATCGTTGCAAATCCCTAATGCTAAAGGTTTCTTATTATAGAAATGAACCCTAAATTGGTCACCAAGAAAACTAAAATTTTCGTAAGAGATTATCTCAATATCAATCTCTTCTAATTTATCTCATTCCAATATTAATTGAGATAATACTAGAATATAAACTATAAAACCTTAATTACATTAATTACGTTCTATAATAACAATCAGCAAATCTATCTCTGTCATGCAGGAACGAGACATACCAGCAGAACAAATCAGCAGATTTCTAATCTCTTTCACAGAACGAGAACATAACCACAGAAACAAATCAGCAGAAACGTTTACTTTGAACTACCAGCAAAACGACGTTAATGCTATCACAGAAGCTGAACATTCTCCTAACAGCAGAAACGACACTTAGGTCGTTTCACTAATTCCAACAATCCTCCCCTAAACTTTGGTGTTGACGCCGATTAGAGGATTGTCTTGAACTTCTGTCTTCAAAATAATATGTCTTTATGTCTTCAAATCTTGACAGCAACTAGTCTTCAACAATTGTATCAGCAACCTTGACAATTTTGTACATCAAATCATAAAGTTTCAGTACATTCTCATCACTTCCAGGTGTGTTAACTCCTGTGAGAGGTGTTCTTGTGTTTTGCTTGCCAGTATTAAATACAACACATAAGTCATTAATAGTATTTTAGTAATAGCAATGTTAATAGTACTTTTTATCACATATTCTGGTACTCAAATTTTAGTAATAGCAATGTTAATAGTATTTGTTCTAGATTTGATGTCTCTTTACCAGTTAGCCATTAACTCTGGAGTAGTCAGTTCTTTGGCCACCAGAAAGGTGTATGTCCATGGTCAACTGAAAACCATTTCAACTCTCAGTACTTGAAACATTGGTGAGTTGAATACCATATGGTTTTTGGCAAACCATTACAGCCATCAACGGATTTGATATGCCTTTACCTGTAGCCGTTTGCTCAGGGCTAGTCAATCCTTTGGCACCTAGAAAAGGTAAATTCCATGGTGGATTGAGAACCATGTCAACTCTTTGTACATGAAACTTGGTGAGTTGATATACCATCCACTTTTTGGTAAAGTGTCAACCATCTAATATGGATTTGCAATTTGTCTTTACCATAAGCCATAATCTTATGGACTAGTTATGGTTTTTCCACAGCCTTTACCACAAGCCATAAACTTGTGGGCTAGCCAACTCTTCACTTTAACAGATATGGTGAGTTGAAAACCATACAACTTATTTGCAAGTTGTCAACCATAGAACGGATTTGAGAAGTCTTTACCAAGAGCCGTTTGCTCTTGGACTAGCCAGTCCTTATGTTGGTTAGACATGGTGAACTGATAACCATTTGTTGTGTTAGTGCATAGCACCTTCACCAAGTGTTATCCTTCTCAACTTCTATCCTAGGCTTTCAACCCTACACATTTCATTACTTTCTAATGCCTGCTTGTTTTTCCATCATTTTCAACAATCTATAGCAATCTTCATTCATCTTTCCATCCAAAAGCTTCATTTTCAACATAGTTTGACATATCTCAGCAGATAAAGGATACTTTCTATCAGACAACAAGTAAACATCCATAGATTCTAAGTTCAAACAATGTACCCTACTAGTATCATAGTATCTCCAACTTACAATCTTTTGTTGTTCTATCTCACTCCATATAGAATCTGTGCTTAGAGGTTCTTCAAACATAATTCTTAAACATTTCCAGAATCCCTTCTCTAACTTATCCTCAGGCCCATCCAACCCATATCTATTCATTACTATCCTGTACAACTCAGTAAGGTCATCTCTAGATATAGACTTTAACATAGCACCAAAATTAATGTATACTATATCTGTTCCATCTTCTCTAACAATTTGGTATACTCCTTTTTCTCCTTGTTTAATAAGCTTATAAGTAGCTACACTAGGTGTTTTCATAGCTACAGGAATAGGATTAATTGGAGTTTCAGTACATGTGTTAGTCTTTTCTTGCTCATCAACCTTATCTGACTCTTCAGAATCATTTTCATCAACATTTGTATTTATACCTTTTCTTGCCATCTGCTTTCTTCTCTTTCCAGACTTCTTTGTTGATTCATCATCCTTTGCTTCATCACCTTTTTCTTCTTTCAGTCTCTTTGGAGTCTTAGTCTGAAGCTCTTCACCAAATCTTTTCAAACTGTCTTTAGTAGCTTCAAAACTTATTAGAGCAAAGGACTCTATGGAACCTGATTATTAGCTCCTTAGATCGTTATTAAGACTTATCTAGGATATAAACATCAAAGATAAACATTTGCATAGCGGAATAATAATAATAACAATGATGTTTCCCAAGGTTTTCTTTATTGATCTAAGGAGGCAACCTTTGAGAGAGTTTTGGCTGCTTCAAGAGTGTTTGGACTTATTTCTTCCACTTGTTCCTCCCCTGAAGTATTGACTTTAGTTGTAGGAGGAGTAACCGACATTCAGTCTCAGTAAAAAGAACCTTATGCTGCTTATCACAAATTTGTGATATAGAGAAAAGGTTAAAATGCCCTAATTCTTTCACAAA
>BQNB010174466.1:0-13256 GCA_026074375.1 Tanacetum coccineum
ATTGAAGTACTCGCATTTGTTTAGTAATGTTAGAAGTTGAATTTCGGGGACGAAATTCTTTTAAGGGGGTAGAATGTAACCTTTGCCCTTTTTGTGTTCTGAATATTTCATTAATAGTCCTTTGACTATTTGACTGTTGTTAGTTTATCCAGATTTTGTGTCGTGTTGACGGTGGTGATTTTATGAGAATTATGATGAATTATGGGTTATTGTGATTAATAATCCCCTTTGGAAGGTATTATTGTGTTATTTGTATTTTGGGTGGTTTGACCAGTAAATTTTGAGAAATGCCGAAAAACGAGTCCGACACGTCCGTTAATGTCCAAATGAGTTTTGAAAGGGTTTAAAGTGAAAACATGTCGTGTGAATACTCTAGGTTAATGGAAAAGTATTTTAAAAGTGAATAAAAATGCTAAATAACTTTGGGGTAAATTTTACGGTTAAGTTTTACTAGTATTTAAGTGATCCTGACATGAAAAGAAACGCCCGAGACCTCATGGGATACCATGGCCAGTCAAATGGTCAAGAGTGGAGACATGGAGGCTTAATTTTAGCTAACATGTCTAAAGTGGTACATAATATGCTTTCCTTGTCCATAATCCTTATCATTTTCATTTCAAAAAAACACATACAGCTTTGGTGTGTGCTCTCTTCATGTCCGCCACCTACCACCACAATCCACCATAAAAATTTCAACTTTGATCGAGAACGTGATATTCCTGGTTCATACGAGTGGTTGGGTATTCATTTAAACAACGTTTGGGTTGTCCGGTTCGTGTCGAAATATACATTTTTGAAGATTTTCTTGTAAGTTTTTAAATTTAAATTCTGTTTGTCCTTTTGGGTGTATTTTGATGCATAGATGTTAGTTATACAAGTTGATCGTTGTGAAAATCGATTTTTGGAAACGAAACAAAGATAAAGGGGAGTTTGGTTGTGGTATGGGAAAATAAAGAAATAATAGAGGGGTTTTTGTAGTTTTGATGTTGTGGTCGTGGATGCGTTGATTCATTATATGATGTAGATGCTTATTTGTGATTGTAGCTTGTATGGCTTTCTTCGGGCTTATTTTATGCCAACGTGTAGTTTTCCAAAATCACTAGGAAAGTGATTTTGATTATTTTTGTATTATGACGTATGTTGTGGACTATTTTTGAGGCTTATGGTAGTAACCAAATGCGATACATAGCTTATTAGCTTATTTTCAAGCTCAATATACGTATATTTAAGCTATTAGACTCACGGCCCAATAAGTCTATTTAAGCCGCGGCTTAATGGGAGGGCTTTTTGTGGTCCGGATTATTTTCTACTTCTAAGTATATCCTTATATATGTAATTGGGACCTAGGTTCGTGGAATTGGATTATATTTTTGTCTTATAAATGTCCTATGGAACCCTTGTTGGGCCTTTTAAGCCAATAAGCGATATTTAGTTGTTATGAGAGTTTTGACGGACTTTTGAAAGTGAAAATGTATTTACGAAGTGATATTGAATGATATTTTGGGGAAAAAGTGTTGGTAAGCGTTAAAGATTGAGATTTTGGAATTTTGTCGAAAAGTGTCGAATTTGTGAAAAATTGTTGAAAATAAGGTTTGAAAAAATCCTTGGGAAGAACGTTGTATAAACGTACGGGTCATGTTTGAAATTTCGTAAGAAAAGTTTTATTTATAAAATTTCTTAAAAACATGATTTTTGATTTTTAAATAATAAAATAATATTTAATTATTTTATTTTTTTTATAAATTCACTAAAAGACGAAAAATATTTTTCTCCGAAACTTCTCTAATGTGTTTATTATGAGTAAACGTTTCATTTTCAACCCGTTTAATGATTATTTGATGGGTTCTAAGGTTGTACGAATTTGACTTGTCGAAATCTATTTATAATTATTAATTTAAAATATTTATTTATATTATTTCTATTTTCTTCTTAAATAATATTTAAGTATGTATTATCGGGGAATGAGATTGATATGGATTGTGGAGTGAAAAGTCAATCATTCAACCTATAACTGTTTTGGGGTAATTGTAAAACGCGTCTAAAAAAATTTTTGCATCATAGCGTGATGATTGTTTTGGAATTGGTTAATTAATTGGGACATTAATCGGACTAGGTCTGGTGTGCGGGCCGTCGTTGCATTTGCTTGTGTGATTGGATTAGTTGCTAAAGAATTGATGCGAGGGAAGGTCTAGTAGCCCCCTTTTTACTGGTTTTGTCATTGGGGAAAAATACTTACTCAAATGTGTTTTGCAAAAATGTTTTGAATTGATCTGTGCGAAAAAATTAAAAAATGTGGTTTTGTTTTTGGGACAAAGTTATGTGCTTATGACTGCTAGTTGGATCTAGTTTGTGTGGACTTACTGGCTGGTACTGATGTTTGACATGGCATTGGTTCTGTGTGGTACTTGCAATGTGCTTGTGTTTGGCATGCATGGTTCTGTGGGGTACTTGCATGTTGCTGTGTTTGGCATGAAAGGTTCTGTGCGGGGGGTAGGGTGGGGGGTGTTGCATGGGTGGTTCGCCCCTTATTTGTGCCTCCTGCTGGTAGGCACTTTATGGTGAGATGGGTTAGTGAGTTGAGTTGCGAATCTGGGTTTATTATTGGATGTTGAGAGATGAATTCGAGGGGTGCGATGTCTTGGATTGTTAGCTTATATTCACTGTGATAGCTCTATTGTACAATGTTGTAATATTGGCACAACTTTTGGGTTAAGTCATTCCTACGAGCTCACAATCATTATTCGTTGACGGTTTTCGAGTATCATTTTTCGGTGAAGTGAAAGAAGAGTAGTTGGTTTGAATGTGAATATGCAGTCTTAGACGTATCCCGTGTGGATTTTCGTTTTGTAGTCTGGCTGGCTTGTTGTTGGTATATGGTATTTGGGATGTTTTTGGGGTTTATGTTTTGGTTTTTGGTTACCCTGTGTGGGCAGTGGATTTGTGTAAGAGGATGTTGTGGGAATTGTTGTAGCGCTTTTGGGTAAATGCTAAGTGAGTTTGGTCAGGTGGTGGTGCGGGTGAGGCTAGGCGGTGTGGAGTCTATGGATGGTGAGGGGCGCGTTGTGGGGGAGAGGGGCGGTTGGTGTGTGCTGGCTTGGGGATTTCCCGTTGGGGCAGCCTGGGTCGGGGGGTGGCATGGAAAGATTATGAGGGAAGTGCGGAGTGGGGAGGGGTAGTTTGGTACTAGGGGGGTGTTGGAGGGAGTCAAGGGGCCGAAATTTATTGAGGGGTTAAGGATAGGGAGATTTGTTTTCGGAGGGAAATAAGGTTTGGGAGATGGGGAGAGTGTGGGGGGTTTACATTTGTGCGAGGGTTGCTGGAGTGGGTTTTACGCGGATGGGGTTGAAGCTCCTCTGGTGCAATTGTTATTGAATGGGGAGTTGGGGGTGGGGAGAGATTTTTGCTGTTGGGGGGGTGTGGTGCAAGGGGTGTGTGGGGGGGTCGTGGATGATGGGTAGTCAGTTTAGAGGGGGTATATTTTGGGGGTTGCTGGTGGGTCAGTCTTTATGTTGGAGGGTGGGGGGCCGTTGGTTAGGAGGGGGAGGTTTTGTTTGAGTGGTTTTGGTTTTTTTCTGGCGGTGTGGCAGGGTGGGAGGGGGAGGACTTTTTTTTTTGGGTTGCGAGATGGGAGGATGGGGGGGGTTTGGGGGTTAATTTTATTGGGTTTTATGGGGGGTGGAGGCGATTTGGGGTATGTGGGTTTATTTTTGTGGGTGAGTCCAACATTACTTTACCGTCTTTCGGTTCGCGGAAATGAATCCTTACATCGCAGACTAATATTAAACCATCTTTTATTGTAGTGCACTTCGATATATCATTTTGACATTTTCATTTTCGGTTAGGTGGTGATATATTTACTTATAATATCTACTGGTGATTTATGGGTAAAACATTATGTTGTATTTGTTGAATGAATTCACACGTGATTTTTAAAAGATCAAATTATATGTGATTTTTCTAATCGCAATTTCAACACTAATAAAAATTAAAAAAATCATCGAAAGTATATCGAAGTGCCGGTCTACTGAAAGATAAAAAGATTTTCATCGTAACGATGTATCTTTTGCCATTTACCGATTTAGCGTTTGCAAGATACTTTATTTTTAAAAAAGGGATGAAAAATGAGTTTTTTTTTATGTAAAATGAACAGTGAGAATTTGTTCATTGGATTTTTGAAAAAATTATGATCTATGTTGATCCTAACTTTGAAAGAAAAATACTTACAAATATGATACACTGCTGACGCTTTATTGCAGTTCATTTAGGCTGTGTTTGTTTTAAAAAAAAGTTTGAACCGCTCTGACTCTTACTTAGTCAGACGCGGTCATACAAAATGCTTGTTTGTTTTTTTGTCAATCAGACGCGCGGGCTTATGTATTATGGCCTTACCGAGGTCTGAGTTGGTTTTTGAGGTCTTTACTAGCTCTGACTACAGGCCAATGGAGTCTGTCTAATCACTAATGTTTGTAGAATTAGAGTGTGTTTTATTGTTTTTGATAGTTATATAAATAATTTTGGCATTATAACAAAATATAAAGATATCTCAGGGTCCTTTTCAAAGTTTTGTCTCACAAAATCTTTAAGATGAACTAACTCACATAGGACCCTTCATAAATAAATAATAATATTATATTTATCACACTTAACCTTGACAACAAATCATTCAAGATTTTGTTTTAATAAAAGTCTTCTTGAATTTGTGTTGTTAGTCTGGCGTTATGTTTACAATGTTGTTCAAGAAACAATATACAAGAATATTCAATGCGGTTATATCTTACTAGAGTCGTTTATAACTTCGGATTTAGAATCAAAACAAGAAAAACAGTAAACCACCTTAAAGATTTATCATTTAGGGGTGTTATTGTGGTTTATGGTTTTATTCCTGTTGATAATATAAAAAAAGGTGATCTAGTGTTATTTGGTGGCGGTGTTTTTTGGGTTTTTGGTGGCGGGAGGCGGGGGGGTTGGGATTAGGTGTGTGGTAGGGGGGGGTGGGGGGGGGGGGTTGGGGTGTGTGTGTGGGGGGGGGTGTTGGTGGTTTTGGGAGGGTTTTATTTGTGGGGGCACTTGTTTTGTAGATGTGTGGCATCTGGTGTAATGGTAGGTGGGGATTTGGGGGTTGTTGGATGCTGTATGGTACATTTCGCTCCAAGATAGTATGTGGGAATATTATCGTGTGATGTTTGGTTTACAATTTTTCGTTAGTTAAATTTAGGATATGTATTTTATTTAATGGTTTTGTTACTATATTAAAAATGAGTGATCAAAAATATTTGTTTTATCTTCAGACATGCTACTTATTCACCGTTAGGTTTTGGTTTAATATATATTTAGAAAAGATAATTTTTGAAATCATTCATGCAATTTTAAAAAACAAACAAAACATTATTTTTTTATTCAGATTCTGACTTTTAGTCACATCTTTCCTGTAAGAGACGGTGTAGTCTAGATTCAGACCCAAAACATCTTAATGAAACAAACAACACCTTAAGCTAAATTTTTGTTTATGATTTGTAACACGTATGTTAAAGGCATTCGGTCATTAATTATTTAGAGAGCTAAAACGTTGCAAGGGGTGTTAAAATAACCCGGAGAAAACCGAGCGAATTAACTTTATTTTTTCCCGAAAATAAAAATATATACCCATAAACTGATATTAAAAACGCTCTCACAGTTCAGTTGCATTTTTTTTATTTTTTTAGGTCATTCGCGGTTAGACGACGTACGATCCATACAGGATGTTGAGAAAATTGTTGGGGGTTTAGTTAGGTGGGATTGTTGTGGTGGGTGTGGGGTGCTGTGGTGGGCATAGTCGGGGTTGGGGTTTATTTCAGGGGGGGGGCGGATTGGGTTTTATGAGATAGTTATGTGAGAGTGGGGGTTTGTGGGGTGTATGGGTGAGGTTAGGTGTTTGGGGAGTTCGTTTGATCTGGGAGGGGTGGGGTTTTAATGTGGGGTGTGGGTTTAGATTCTGGTGGGGTTTTGTGTATTGGATGTGGGGCTGGGGAGGATGGGGATTTGGGGCTTATAGTTTTTTTATATTAGTCCCAATTTCTTAATAATAGGAGGGTCGACGTTTGGTGTGAGTTGGGCCTATTGCGTCCGAATGTGTTTTTTGTGGGGCGGCGCTAGGAGGGATCTTGGGCGCCTTGTATACACTATTGGTGCGTTTGCCAACGTTTGGTTTGTTGGTTTTTGTTTGGTTTTGGGTGTTGGGGGTTGTGTTGGTTTATTGGTTCCCGGTGTAGGTGTTAAGGGGATCTGTGTGTTTTTTGTATGTATATACGTTGGTTCTGATCTGATATGAAAAATATTTACAAATATGCAAAGTGTTGCCAAAACAAGGTCTACAAGCCCGATTAATCGCCCGATTAGACTTCTACATGGCCACCAACCTTCGATTAATGTAAACAGGGTCAAACAAATAGGGCAACCGTGGTCAATGGCGATAAACGTGGTTCAAAATTTCCGGATACCATTCTAAATCTTGCGGAAGTACCGAAAACTCACCGTAAACTTGTTCTTGATCACTTATATATGTGATCTGTTAAATATTTTTACAAGTTGTTTTTAGAAAAAAAAACTTGCCAATAATATCTAAAACTCGACGGAAATACACAAAACTTGCCGGAAATACCCAAATTTTGCCACAAATGCCAATCCGATTAATTGCCGATTAATCCTGCCTTGATCGATTACAAGCTACAAGGTCGTCGACCCCCGACTACTGTTTCACGGGATTTTTGCAACCTTGCAAATATGAGACACCTTTGTCGCTTTTTCGTTAAGCTTACTAAATTTTTGTTTATGCTTTGTAACACGTATGTGAAAGGCTTTCGGTTATCAATCTTTTATACAATAAAAGAATTACATTATTTCACAGTTTTCTATTAGATTAAATTTTATGAGAAAAAAATTAGACCAATCAGAACGCTTGATTTTGTCACGTAGCGCAAATTGTGCGATTGTGAATTGGTTAATTTTTTTTCTCTTATAAAATTTAATCTAATAGAAAACTGTGAAATAATGTAATTCTTTTATTGTATAAAAGATTGATAACCGAAAGCCTTTCACATACGTGTTACAAAGCATAAACAAAAATTTAGCTTAAGCGAAAAAGCGTCAAAGGTGTCTCATATTTGCAAGGTTGCAAAAATCGTGAATCGTTAGCCGAGCGGTCGACGACCTTGTAGCTTGTAATCGGTCAAGGCATGATTAATCGGCAATTAATCGGATTGGCATTTGTGGCAAAATTTGGGTATTTCCGGCAAGTTTTGTGTATTTCCGTCGAGTTTTTGATATTATTGGCAAGTTTTTTTTCTAAAACAACTTTGTAATAGATTTAACAGTTTGAATATAAGTGATCAAAACATGGTTTACGGTGAGTTTTAGGTTAACTTCGGCAAAGATTAGAAATCGTTTCCGGCAAATTTGACCACCGTTGATCGCCATTGACCACGGTTGACCTATTTGTTTGACCCTGTTACATTAATCGGCAAGGTTGGTGGCCTTGTAGAGTCTAATCGGCGATTAATCGGCCTTGTAGACCTTGTTTTGCAACACTGCATATTTGTAAATATTTTTCTTAGAGTTAAGATCAAAACGTTGTAGATCATAATTTTTTCAAAGATCCAATGAACAAATTCTTAGGGTTCATTTTTCATCAAAAAAAACTCAATTTTCATTTTTTTAAAACAAAATACCTTGCAAACGTTAAATTGTTAAGCGGCAAAAGATACATCATTGCGACGAAAATCTTTTTATCTTTCGGTAGACTGGCAATTCGATATACATTCGTCGAACATCTTTTTTTTGGGAATTTTTTTTAGTGTTGAAATTTGCAACTAGAAAATCACATATGATTTGTACTTTTAAAAATCATGTGTGATTTCACAAGTCACATATGGTTTTCATAAATGACATGTGATTTATTCGACATTTATAAGTTACGATCACATTAAACAATTTTCACAAATAGATATTTAGTGAATGTTTACATTAAGAACAAAAAAGTCGTTATACAATAAAAGTAGTGCAATAATATGATCAAATCTCCTACAATTATTTCAATATTTAGTTAAAACATTCATGTATATTATGCATGGTTGGTTCGGACGTTCGGCTAACCGCGAATACCTAAAAATAAAAATTGAAACTGAACGGTGAGAAGCGGGTTTTTTCAGTTTTGGTTTTTTTTTTCGGATAAAGCAATTCGGCTCGGTTTCTCGGGTTTTTTAACACCCCTTGCAACGTTTTAGCTCTCTAAATAATTAATGACCGAATGCCTTTAACATTACGTGTTATCAAATCATATACAAAATTTTTTTGTCTTTAGAGTGTTGTTTGTTTCATTAAGATGTTTTGGGTCTGAATCTGACTATCACATCTTACTAGTAAGAGGTGGCTCTAAAGTCTGAATCTGAATAAAATAATGTTGTTTTTTTTAAATCGCTTGAATGGTTTTAATTATCTTTTCTAAATATATATTAAACCATAACATTACGGTGAATAAGTAGCTTGTCTGAAGATATAACAAAATATTTTTATCACGCATTTATTATAGTAACAAACCATTAAATAAATTACATATCCTAAATTTAACATAGTAAAAATGTAAAAAAAACATCACACGAATTTATTCCAAATACTTGATTGGGCGTAATGTAACATAAGCTGATAAAACAACATTACCCAAATACAGTTATACAGTGACTCAATGAGTATATTCGGCCCAAATTTGTTTTAAACTTTTCACTACTTAGCCCACACACAAAATAATACAACCAACAAAAAAATACCAAACCTAAATATATAAGTTGCCCTAAAACAACATACGCCACCTTTTTCTTTTGTTTCACAGCCACCAATTTCTCTATTCTCTTTTTTTTATCACAGGAAACATAAACCACAAGAACACCCTTATGTATTAATCTTTAAGTGGTGTTTGTTTTCTTGTTTGATTCTTAAATCCGAAGTTTTAAACGGACTCTAGTAAGTTTTTAGCTTGTGTTTTTGTTTGGTTTTTGTTCAACTTTGTAAACATAACCACAGACTAACAACACAAATTCAAGAGTCATTTTTTAAAACATATTCTTGAAATGGTTTTGTTGTCATGGTTAAGGTGATATTATTTATTTATTTTGAAGGGGTCGTTGATGAGTTAGTTCAAATCTTTAAAGATTTTGTGAACAATACTTTGAAAAGGAACCTGAGATCTTTATTTTGTTGTTTATGCCATTTTTTTGTTATATCTTTTTATAAAATGAAAACAAAATCTAGTCTCAAACTTTGGAGGTGACTGAAGAATTTGCATGAGTAAGAGCTAGTAAGACCTAATTACCAACTCTGACTCGGTAAGACATATACATATGCCCGCGCGTCTGATTGACAAAAAAACAAACAAGCATTTTGTATGACCGCGTCTGACTAAGTAAGAGTCAGAGCGGTTCAAACTTTTTTTTAAAACAAACACAGCCTAAATGAACTGCAATAAAGCGTCAGCAGTGTATCATATTTGTAAGTATTTTTCTTTCAAAGTTAGGATCACTTAGATATAATGTTTCAAAAAATCCATATGAAACAAATTCTCACTGTTCATTTTACATCAAAAAACTCATTTTTCATCCCTTTTTTAAAAATAAAGTATCTTGCAAACGCTAAATCGGTAAATGGCAAAAGATACATCGTTACGATGAAAATCTTTTTATCTTTCAGTAGACCGGCACTTCGATATACTTTCGATGATTTTTTTAATTTTTATTAGTGTTGAAATTGCGATTAGAAAAATCACATATAATTTGATCTTTTAAAAATCACGTGTGATTTCACAAATCACATATTGTTTTCATAAATCACATGTGATTTTTTAGTAAATTTCAACACTTACAGAAAATGAAATTCGTCAAATGTATATAGAAGTGCTCTTCTATAGAAAGATGGTTTAATATTTGTCGCGATGGTATGATTCATTTCGCGTAACGATTGACGGTTTGTGAGATAACTAATTTTTTTTAAATATGAAATTGTGAGAAGAATAAACTTTTCAATTTTTTGGTTAAACTTGAAAATATAAGAAAATTGAGGGATAATTACTTTTTTTGCAGAAAAAAATTTCCGACTAAAACGAATTTTTCATATCTTTATTTTCATTAATAATAATTCCTTAGAAAAATAAGGATATTTTTACGGTACCTAATTGATCTAAATTTGTGTAACATGAGTTTTGTAGTCAATGAAGACTAGAAACACTCTAACATTGGCAATCAATACACAAATATGAATTATGAAGAAGAAGAACAATTCGAAAATGGATTGTTTAATGGATAGATGTGGTATGTTTACAATGGAACGTTTTAACAGATGATTACAGAGAGATAATTGGGTTGCAAAATTAGATGAAAAATGAGAAATTACAGGTGAGGAATGACCTTTTATAGGCGAAAATGAGGGTCCGTGTTGTGGAGGGAAACTGTAACTGAATATTTTAAAACTTTGTACATTAGTCCCTCAACTTTCAGAACTTACGTTTTAGGTCCTTGCCACACCCGACAATGGCGGAAATCTCGGTTATGATCATAATGTTCCATTCATAACACAAGATACAAAAATAGAGGAAAACTGGCCTTGTATAAACCTCCAAGTGCTATTAAGATCTCAACCGTGAACAAACTCAAGTGATGATCCAAATCGTACTAAAATCATATTCTCTTACACTTATTCAACTGCCCAACATAGGGGACCATAATCAAACCTTTAATCCAAACATCCAAATACTAAATTCAACAACAAGCAAGCATGACTTCAAACGAAATTCCACACGGGATACTTCTAAGTATGCTTAACAATCAACAACTACTCTTCTTTCAAACTTCACCTGAAATTTGATACTCGAAAAACGTCAAACAATAATGTTGGTGTGAGCTCGTAGGTTTGACCTTAAACCCAAAAGTTGTGCCAATATTTCAACAGTGGACAATAGTGCTATATGACAGTGAATATATGCTAACAATCCAAGACATAGCATCCCCGCTAGTCATATCTCAACATCCAATAATAAACCCGGAGTCGCAACTCCCAAATCACTAACGCACCTAAAGGGCAGCCTCGTACCCTTCCAAGCAGGAGCACTATATTCGGGCGAAACCGCACAGAAACTTGCATGCAACACAAGCAATGCAAGTACCACACAGAACCTTGCATGCCAACACTAGCACTGCAAGGTACAACACAGAACCTTTGCCATGTCAAACACAGTACATGCCAAGTAAAGTCAAACACATAATATTCAAATAGCAGTTCATAAGCAATAATTGTCCCAAAAACAAAACCACATTTTCGAACAGATTCAATTCAAAAACATTTCACAAACACATTTGAGTAATTATTTTTTCCACAATGGAAAAAACCAGTAAAAAGTGGGGCTCGAGAACTCACCTCAAGAAGTCTTTAGCAACTCTATTCAATAACACAAGCTAAATGCAACGACGCGCTCCACGACCTAGTCAAGTTACTGTCCCTAATTAATTATCAATACAAACAATCTTCACGCTTGATGCATAGTGTTTTAGACGCGTTGTACAATTACCCAAAACAGTTTAGTGGTGTGATTGATGACTTAACTCCACAATCATATCAATCTCATTCCCCGATAATACATACTTATATTATTTAGAGAAAATAGATAAGTAATATAAATAAATATTTAAATTAATAATTATAAATATATTTCGACAAGTCTATTCGGTAATCCTTAGACACTTCTAATAATCCATTATTCGGTTTGAAATAAATCGTTTTTTACTCATAATTAAACACATTAGAGAGTTCGAGGAAATAAGATCTTTTTCGTCTTTTAGTGAATTTATTAAATAAATAAAATAATTAAATATTATTTTATTATTTAAAATCAAAAATCATGTTTTTAAGAAATTTTATAAATATAAACTTTTTACGAAATTTCAACATGACCCGTACGTTTGTACAACGTTTTCCAAGGTTTCAAACCTTATTTTCAACAATTTTCACAAATTCGACACTTTTCGACAAAATTCCAAAATCTCAATCTTTAACGCTTACCAACACTTTTCCCCTAAAATATCATTTAATATCACTTCGTAAATACATTTCCACTTTCAAAAGTCCGTCAAAATTCTCATAACTACTAAATATCGCTTATTGGGCTTTAAGGCCCAACAAGGGTCCATTAGGACTTTTATAAGTCAAAAATATAATCCAAGTCCAAAACCAATCTCCTATTATATTCCTTCTTTTTTCTTAGGTTCCATTTACATATATAAGTATATACTTATAAGTAGAAAATAATCCGGACCACAATAAGCCCTCCCATTAAGCCGCGGCTTAAATAGACTTATTGGGCCGTGAGTCTAATAGCTCAAAAATACGTATATTGAGCTTTGAAATATAAGGCTAATAAGCTACGTATCGCATTTGGTTACTACCATGCCATAACACGAAAATAATCAAAATCACTTTCCTAGTGATTTTGGGAAACTATACGTGGCATATAAGCCCAAATAAGCTAAGAAATATCTTAAAAATAAGCCCGGATAAGCCATACAAGCTACTTATCAAAAATAAGCTATTTAGCAAAACATATATTATTCAACCATCACAACCACAACATTAAAACTACAAAAACCCTCTTTTTCTTTCTTTTATTACACGAACCAAACACACCATTTTCTTTCGTTTTGTTTCTAAAAATCGATTTTCACAACGATCAACTTGTACAACTAACATCTATGCATCAAAATAAACCCAAAAGAACAAACGAAATTTAAATTTGGAAACTTACAAGAAAATCTTCAAAAATGTATATTTCGACACGAATCGGACAACCCAAACGTTGTTTAAATGAATACTCAAACACTCGTATCAACCCGGAATATCACGTTCTTGATCAAAGTTGGAAAATTTATGGGTTTTTGTTGTTGGTGAGGGCCGGACAAACCACAAGCACACACCAAGGTGTGTGTGTTTTTTTTTTAAATGAAAAATGAAGTGGATTATGAGATAATGGGTAGTGTAAGGCATCTGTATGTACCAATTCTAGACACATTAGCTAAAATTAAGCCATCTTACTCTCTCCCTTGACTTCTTAACCGACTAGCATCCTATGGGGTGTCGGGTATTTCTTTTTGTGTCAAAATCACTTAAATACTCGTAAAACTCAACCGTAAATTTTTTCCCAAAGTTAATAAGCATTTTTATTCACTTTAAAAATACTTTTCCATTAA
>BQNB010174468.1:0-13256 GCA_026074375.1 Tanacetum coccineum
ATATATATATATATATATATATATATATATATATATATATATATATATATATATATATATATTCATACATGTGATGAGATATCCACTTGCGCCTTAGATCCTAAAACCCCGCAATATTAGGTTACGATCGTTCTTTTATTTATATTATACATCGCTCAATTGAAAACTTTCTATTTAAGAAACTTTCTCTTTTTGGAAAGTTACCATTTTTAGTAAGTCTCGTTATCCAATTATATTTATAATAATATTTATTTATCTCGTCGAGCTTTCAACATTCAACGTGGTTATTAATTACTCATATCAGTATTATATTCTGAATATTCCCAAAGTGACTATATTTAGAATTTACTTCGTTCGTAACAATCATTAAGCTTAAAATATGATGCTCGTAATAATAATAGTAACATTTAATTACTTTTATAACATCCGACAAGTTTAGTATTGACCCGTTGACTTTCAAAAGTCAACGTTTTACTTTAATGGACTTTGACTTTTTATACATATTTATAATTAAATCTGACCCGCGCCAAATGACCCGTTGTATCACATTTTCATGACTCGGACTTAAAAGAGATTTTTTGTAAAAACGACATTCCGGACAACTTTTTAGTTTTAGCCGAGACCTGAAACAAGACGGAAAATGACCAAAATGCCCTTGCAAGTTTCTGCAGGAACCTTGGCATTTTTAATAAAAACACAGACTTTGACCTTGGGTTTTGACCCGTTATTACTCGATTTTAAAACTAGCGAGCCTCGCGGAAAAGTAAAACATCATTTCGAGCAACTTTCGTGTTTCGCCAGAAGACCTAAACGGACTCGAAAGTGCTCAAAAGGGCATTTAAAATTCTGACAGCAACTAGATATATAGCAATAGCTGTTCAAATCTTGTTTTCGCCGTAACTTCTTCGTTATAAGGAGTTACGGGTCGTTCGAATTACCGATACGTACATTAGTACAAACTCTAACATTTTTCAACATTAAAAATCAGTTTTTATAAAATCTCGAACCTCAAAATCTGAGCCAAACTTTCTGCTCGAAATTAACATTTACAAAACGCTTCAAAACCCTATTTTTGACCAAAAATTCCATTCTCAACACATCTGAAATGGCCTATAACTCACATTTAACTCGCTCAATCAACCAACAACAAAATCTAACCATACGACGCAAGATCTCACGGATTTCATCACATGCATTAACCGAAAATGAATCGAATAACAAAAATAATTATAAAACTAGCAGGTAAAAATACTTATAATGCTATGTATAGCAAGATCGGACAACAAAGATTTTCTTCTCGTCCCCTTTGTCCCTAGCCGTGGGTTCGAACCAACCCAAAACACAAAACCTTTAACTTTTTAACAAAACCCACTTCAAAATATCACTAATCTAGCTCTTGTACAACACCCTTTTCAATCGAAACACTTGAATTAAACCCGAAAATAAATTTCTTCAAAACCGATTGCATGTAGGATTTTATTATATGGAAACGTAGGTCTTAACATAAGGATTAAGAATATATATTTAGATCGTATTGCATGCCGGAAATAAAGCGGTGGTGATGATGTTTGTGGTGTGGTGGTCGGCCGAAAATGGGAGAGGAGAGGGTGACCAAAGTTATTTTTTTGTAAAAATGGTATAAGTGTGTGTGCTAGTTCTTATATAGAAAAACACTTTGGTCATTTGGCAATAATAGTCCTTCTTTTTTTTCTTCTTTAAATTTTTGACACACATATCTTCTACTTTAATAGAAACCAATAACCATGGCTTGGGATTACACTTCCGAGACCATTCTTATTTCCGTTACCTTTTTCTTGGTTTAAAACATTTAATAAAATGGGTACATTTTTAAAATATGAGTCCGACTCAAGACAAGGAACAAAAGACGACATTCGTAAAAATAATAAATTTACGATCTTAGAAATAATAACGAGATGCGTCGTAAATTTCTACGATACCTAAAACGCTCAACGGTCGCGCGGTCAAACGTTGACTCGCGGAACGTCAAGAATAAAAATTTCTAAATTTCGTTCGTAATAAAATACAAAAATAACTATTCATGACAAATAAAATTTTAAATGTCAACGTTCGTTCACACGAATTTATAAAATAATAATTATGACGTCGAATTCGCGATCGTCATAGGCGTCGTAAAACTCGGGTTGTTACATTCCACCCACCTTAAGGGAGTGCCGTCCCGGTGCTCGTTCTTTCTTACTCGTCTTAATTTCACTTGCAGTGAGGCGGTTTTCTCACTATTGAACGGACTCACATGCTTGAACGCAAAGGTCACACGTTATAATACTCGCCTTGACGTCTCCAGACGGAAAGTTAACGAAACAAATGGTAACTTATACCAACAAGATTAAAAATATAATTACATTTGCTCTTATTACAAGAGACAAAATATGCCACGGAATATATCCGGGAAAACATAAATCGCATCGGTTTTAAACGAAAGACTTTAAACGAGAGATCAACCCAAATCTTAATTTGGTGACCATTTTAACAAGACAAAGCGCACATCGCTACGCGAAACTAAAACATACGCCAACAATCAAAATTAAAATATACGTCATTATCCAAAACCAAAATACTCATCAATAACCAAAAACGAAATACGTGTGTCGCCCTCCCGGTCTCATTTAATAATGCACCACCGGTTGCAAAAATATTCCAGAGTACATACGCCCCCATCAAACGCATTAGAGCATCATTACACATAACCTCATAATCACATAAGCACATATTCACTTATTTGTCATTTATATTTCTACTTAGCTTATCATCACGCTTAGCAATAATCATGCCTACTTTCTATAAGTTTTAGCAAAATAACCATGCTTACTTATCAGGAAGCCTCAACAATAGCTATGCTCATCACGTGGGTTCATACCTAACCAATTAGACTGCTCATTATACCTAGCTTTCCGGATGGTTAAGCCTCTTGGTAATGATCTCGACTAAATCGCGGTTAGGTTTTAGTCAACCATAGTCATGCTTTTGGGTTAACAAGCTACAATCGACAATGGACTATTAGGCTTGCGTACCTCTCAATTCAATCTTCATCTACCTCTAGGTAAATATACCCATCCACTCACGTCCTAAGCCGTATCACGGCTACACAAAAGCGGCATAAACGCTTACTACCATACAAAAGCACATAGCACATCAGACACATAAAGAATATTTTTCATATAATTCGGCGGCAATAATTCGGCTAAAAACACACATTGTCGAAAGACAAATCGAAAATAATTGAGAAATTAATTAAGCATCATGGGCTTGTTACTCGTCCTACGAAAAATAAAAATTTCAATGTTTTCGCACCGCGACTAGCATAGTCGACTCGGTCCTAATGCATCGCATTAAATCCTAGATGAGTCAGCTAATCAAGTTGAGATAACTACACACATTTCTATCTTAATACCGTTCTGCTTAAGGCGTTCGCTACTTTGATTATTTCTCCAGGATGGAAACGAATGTCACCATTCGGTTAGAGTCTCCAATCTTTTCGCTCTTCCAAACGCACACTAAGTCGTTACGTCAAGGAGTAAGGATCACTATACCTAACCTTAAGTCAGGTGTCGCTTAGTGCCTTATTCTAATCCGTGATGACATCAGGTATATTTACAACTATACTACCACTACATTCCATTTCGGGGAAAGAAGTCTTCTTCACGTCCATCAGTTGATACACCATTGGCAACATGCATCTAATGTAGGAAAAGTCTTCTCCGTTTCGCATTTTCAACCTCGGGACTAATCTTCTTAGCTTCCACCTACCTTAGGAATCTCCACATCTTTAAGAGGATCTCTTCTAAGTGTCGGTATTAGGTTTACACCCTTGATAGCTCAACTCTACCATTGCTTACTAGCATACCGACTACACTTGGTCTTGACACGTCTTTATAACAATCGTCGATCTACATTACCATAAACTAGATTTCACTCCTTTCTATACACACTTCTGTTCCCGATACATTGACCGTAGGTAGTTCCCCTTAGGGACGACTTTTCGTCATAACAGAATCACATGAGACTCTCTCCATGCAGTCAGTAGGAGTATGGTTACTTGCATAAGAATCCGTAGTAGGGTAAAAATATTTTTCTCCTTTCGGAAGCTTGACCCAAACATTTATCTCAACTATCAAACGTTTTAATGGTGACGATTTACCCGACATAACATGGTTCTTACTAAATTATGCATAGTTGATCAAGTTATGCATAATTGAGGACCAAACGACATCAAGTCCATCTTCGTCAAAACGTTTCTTTTCCATACGCTACATGCGTAAATTATTTCCTAAAAAAAATATTTAAAGAGTAGAAATTTAATTATTTCAAAAGAAAGAAAAGAAGAAAGCACCATTCCATCCTCTATTCTCATTATTTATAATATATATAAATATATATATATATATATATATATCATTATTTTTTTTCAAAGAAATTTTATTTGACACTATAGGGTCAGTTTATGAAATTTGAAAAAATACATTTTCCATTCTTTACACAAACAATATATACAATAAAATCATTACAATTCGCGCAACGACATTTGTTCAACACACAAATTCGTAATTGCGATCCGCAGTTTTAAAATCATCAATCTACAAAACATCATTTAATATAGTTTGGTCAACGGTCACAGCAAGTACCACAAATAATAATACCCACTCATGGACGATGCAAGCAAGTATCATAGTGCGGAGGATCCACCAATCGGAATCATTCCACACTTGAAGTTAAGTTAATCTAGTAGCAAGGCCACTCAAAACATCAACATCCACAATCACACAAAACTCACCATCAAGGATGATCATAATCTCATAACCATAATGATAATAGTAATGCTGGGGGTAGTACACGTACAACCAAAAATTCCCTAAAGTTACAATTTTTGGTTCTAAGACCGATACATCCCATCATGATGATTCTAAGTTTCTAATACATAAACTACATATACATGAACTCTCCTAGAGTTCTAAATCAAAATTAATAGCTAAAGAGTGCACAATCACCACGCCGGTGATAAGATAAAACTCTGAGGCAACAAAATCCTCAATCTAATAAACTTAAATCTTGAAATCCTCCTACTTACTAGTTTGTGGACGATAAAAGTATGAGGTTTTCGTCTACAGAAAGCATTTTGAGTCAAATTTCCAGAAACATAGGGCCCACTGCCCAGAAAGTTTTGGATACCATTTTACCCCTATTTATCAAAGACGCTATTTTTCCAAAATTTTATCACTCTACTAAACTGAGTGTATCTCCTGAACCGTGCGTCCGCAAAAGCCGAAACGACCGTTCAAATCTAAGTTTGTTCAATATCTAGAACTTATAGTATTACATATTTATGTATTGCCATATAAGTTTTT
This sequence comes from Tanacetum coccineum, assembly GCA_026074375.1. NCBI lineage: Eukaryota > Viridiplantae > Streptophyta > Magnoliopsida > Asterales > Asteraceae > Tanacetum > Tanacetum coccineum. Next base: position 5,382 of record BQNB010174468.1, read on the forward strand.
TAACTTATTACTCATTTAAATTCTGGCCTTAATTTTCAACTAGTTTTGCCATTTTAGCGATTTCTCATTCGTCGGGCGTCGATATGACTCCATCTGAATTCCTACATGTACCTAAGAGGTTTCTCTATCTCCTAGTCTAATTTACCAAGTCTTCATAGACCAAAAACATTTTTGAAACGTATCCAACAAGCTGCTATCCCAAAGCAGTCCCTAAAGAAATTTTGACAAATTTTGTAGTTTACGAAAATAAGCGTAATTCGAAATTTATTGATGATTTTGATGTGAAACCAATTGGAGGTGATATCTCTAAGAGCCTTCAACAGGTACCTAAATTTTCTTTTGAAAAGTTATTACAAAAATATGGATTTATACTCCTTTTCCCAACGGTATACCAGATTTGACTACATTCAGATAAACGACGATATCTCACTCATCCGCAAGAGTTAAAATTCTATCCAACTCGCCACATGTACCTTAAACATGTACCAACATCTCAATTGCCTTTCCCAGGTGCTGTAAGACCAAAAATAATTCACAATCAACCCCACAACCTGCTGGTTACAAACTGCCGTAAAATTCATTTCAAGATCCAACCAAACACCATTTTAATTCCTCCAAACGCCAATACAAAGCCATACCCAATGACTTAGCACTATTCCAAACTAAAAAAACTCATAGATTTCCAGAATCAAATATTTCATGACTTACTAAGTAGAGGTCGATACAAAAGAGTCAAAGAGCAAACACACCAACTTTATTCGAAAGCTCCAAAGATAGACGTTTCCAAACGACACATTACGCGAGAATAAGTTAATAGTCGTTTTCCAAAACAATGAGTTTCATGGGATGACACATAAAAGTCACACTCCCATCAACTGGAAAATTTCAAACCAATAGGTTACAAAACAACATATGCGATTTAAAAGCAATAGGAAAATATTCGAACTCGGAGTCGAAAAATAAATCACCCAATGGGATCGACAAACTACGATGAATCAACAACATCAAAAGATGAAAAGTAAAGTCGCGAAAAAGTTTCGAAGATAATCATATAACAATGATGTTTTCATCACATATCAATATGATTTTATTATATCGCATCGAAATGTTTAAAGAAATTAAACTCTTCGCAAGAAGCGAATATCAAGATATATATATGATCGTACACCATAGAATGGATGCCGTATATATATGTATACATATATAATTATTACTTATACCAAGTTGATGTGTGCTAAAACACACATCCTTATAACCCCGTAAAACACTATTAATCGGAATAAAAATGCTAAAATAAGAATAATTATCTTGCAAATATGTTTGTTTGGTATTTTTATGTCTTGCAGGTAAAAGGATTGAAAACGGAGCAAAAACAGGAATTATCGGGCTCGATTTAATCAAGTTTAATTATTATTCAAAGTCAAGATGAAGTCGTGAAAATTCCCCGAGCATTCCATTGGAAAGAGCACAAGATTACGAGTCCAACGGTGCCTTCAGATTTTATTGGGCCAGCCCGTAACCCATTTAATGGGCTGGGCTAGCCCATTTGTAACTTAGCCCAACAAATATTGCTTAAGGGCCATTTATGATTTAATAAAATCTGAAGTTGACGATGCAAGCCTTACGTAAGGCAGAATTATATCAAAAAAATGTCATGTGCCAACGCACTATGCAAGAAATAGACCAGTAAGAAAACGACGCGTGGCATGGGACTTTGTTATATGAATTCGCTTCATTACAAATTGCTCAGACGGACGACATTAAATGCATACTAGGTACGCAGCCTTTGAGGCCACGTGGCGCTACTAGAATGGTGGATCAGGCTGCATTCCTTCGTTCGATCCGAGGTCACGCAATCCTAAGCCAATGATTGGCTTATTGATTCCTCAATGATTGGTCTGAATTTACAACATTACCCCCTCACACCCTATATAATGCAACACGCTCCCTTCCTTTTAATCTCATTAGGAATTAGTTTTCAAAAAGTTTTATTTTTAGTTTTTAGCTTATCAATGTAATAGGTTAGCTTATTTTACATTTCTGGCTTATTGTAGCTCATTTAAATCATCAGCTTATTAAGATTTTGTATCAAGAATGGTTTGAGCTTATTGGAATTAATGGTTTTCTTTTTAAAGTGCTTATTCACTTATTATTTGTTTTGTACGTTTGCTTATTAAATAAGCTCATTTCTCAAGCTTATTGCCGTAGCTTATTAGTCTCAAAACTCCTAAAAAGCTTAAAGATTGACTCCTATAAGCTCTCTAAAGCTCATTCGATTCAATCTTATTAGTTTTTAAGGACTTTTCGAATAATAAGCTAAAATAAGCTCAGAACTAGCTTATTTTCGTACTTATAATGTTTTAGTGTTTTTAGAAGCTCTTTTTATATGAATTAATAAGCTTCTAAATAGCTTATTCGATTTCATTTGAGCTTATATTGTTTAGATAAGTTTTCGTGAGCTTATTTGCTAAATTGTGTTGAGATTTAAGTCGCTTTTTTGCCTTTAGCTTACTCGAGGTTCTTGAATCTGATTTAGTTGCCTATTAATGCTTATTTCGTATTTGTGTTGGCTTATTAAGTAGTTTAAGTTTAGATCTTGATTTAGCTTATAATAGTTTAGCTTATTGTTAAGGATTTGAGTTTTAGTGCTTATTTCGGTTTCAGAAGTGCTCATCTCGTAATATCAGTGCTATTGGCTTATTCTGAATTGCTTATTTGAGGAGCTTATTTGTTGCGATTGATTGATCTTGTAAGTGTTTTTTGCTTATTCGATTTTTAAGTTTGTGTAATCTTGTGCTTGTTCATTTAAGATTTTCATGTGGTTTGAGGTTATCCTGGCTTATTCGGTTTAGCTTATCAAATAAGTCTCAGCTTATTATGATATAGGTTGTTTAGCTTTTTGTTACAAAACTTGTTATCTGGTGCTTAATTCCTCACGTTTAGTTTGTGTAGAACTTGAATTTGGGCCACGTTGGATTAGACTTGGGCCAATATAAATTAGTAGGCTGTATTTGGTTTGTAGAGATTGAGTATTTTGGGCCAAGACTTTGGTTTTAGTAGATTTAGGCTTCAACAGATTTGGGCTATCGTATTGTTGCAAAAAAAAAAGGAATTGTTATAAAACTGTTTAATGTTAACAGTTTTGTTTTATTTGTGTTTTGACTTCGGTACTGGTCAACTCATGAGGCGTAGAGCTTAACGGGTTTAATAAGCTAGAAAGACTTTGACTATTTTCTTTAGCTTATTAAATCGGGTGTTATCGTTTATTTGCGGCTCTTCAATTCGGTCCAATTTTCTATCCTTTTTCAACTCATTAGTGTAGCTTAGTATAAAATGTTTTGCTTTGCTTATTTGATCATTATGCTTAGTGAGTAGTTTACTTTTATGCTTGTTAAGTAAATTTATGTTTAGTGAATTAAGTGAGGAATTTTAATAAGTGATTAGTGATTAATAATTTGCAAAAATTATTTAGTTTAGTGTTTTATTTAGTCGAACGGGCAAAAGCCGTAAGATTAAGTAGGAATTAAATTAGTAATTAATTTCTCGAAAAAAGTCGTTTTCAATATTAAGCCAACGTTTTGAGGAATCGATTTATGAGACGGTAATTAGTTCATTAGTGCCTGCTATTTTATTTTTCCTTTTCTTATATATATATAAGATAAATAAATAAAATTAAAATGACGATAATAAAGATTCACAAAGAAATACTAAAAATTTTGAAATACCAAATTTTCTGTTTTACTTCTGGCTGCACTGTACTCGCACATCTTCTTCTTAACCAATTCAATTTGCCAATTTCCCTAATCAGATAAAAGTTTACAATTTCGTCAAGTAGAAGAATCCGAGTCCGATAATCTTTTTCATGATCATATACAAGGAGAAGACGAGAGACACTGAAGACGTGCGCAATTGGTTTCCGATCTTTTGAGGACCGACTGAGAAGAGCTTAATCCGAATAGCTATCGTAGGAACTGAGAATGGGATATCGTATTGTTCCAGTTGTTCTAGCAAACGAATTTGAACTAAAAACCGAGTTACTTGATTTCGTAAGTAACAATTCTTTCTTTGGTCTTGAAAATGATGATCCTCATTCACACATCAAGAGATTTTACCAAATAACCCGAACTCTAAGACTAAACCAAGTGCCTGATAATGTTTGTGAAGTTGATATTTATTCCTGTTTTCACTTGAAGGAGCAGCCGAGACATGGCTTGTGAACGAACCTCCTAATTCCATCACATCTTGGGATGATTTAGTATCAAAGTTCTCGAATCGATTTTTCCCTCACTCTAAAACAAGACAATTCAGAAATGAAATCACGAACTTTCAACAAGTTTTCGGTGAGACTTTTACCGAAGCTTTGGAAAGATTTAAAGATTTATTAAGGAAATGTCCTCATCGCGGATTTTCACTCCTTCACCAAATAGATTTTTTCTATAACGGAGTTGGTTTCAAATCTTGATTTTTCCAAGATTCTATAAATACTGCAGTTGTGGTTGGAAATCTTATGATGAGAAATATTCAAGAAGCTTTAACCACTATCGAGAATAAAGCCAAAGTTCGAACTTGTAAAAATAAACCTCAAGTTTTGAGTAATGGTGGTACCTCAACTCAAATTGAGGCCATTACCGCTCTTATTAAACAAGTCGAAGCTCTTGAGTATCATTTTGCTAGCATGACCAATGAAACTTTATGACAAAAAACTCAAGATGCCACGTTTTAATTAATAATAAAAATCAAATTGCGCGTCAAATAGCTGAATATCTTCAAGAGAGATCATTAGGTGTGCTACCGAGCAACACCGTAACGGAACCCAAGGTTGTTGGTAAATCGAAAAGTGTTCGGTCACTTCCAAGTTGCTAACACGTATAGCTCGTAGTTTAGTTATCCCTGTTCTAGGATTAGTAATCTAGTCCGGCCCAAGGCCCATGGTGAGGTACAACTCATCCCTTGGCCGAGGCCTTATAGTTATATATAGGCCTTCCTAGTCTTGGAGAGGTTAGGTTGATTCCTATTTTTCATTCACTTCATTTATACAATTCATCTCATTTGCATCCTAGTTTCTCTCTAAAATCACAACCCACATTCTCACTCTTGTTCTTGGTTTGATTTAAGATTACTTGTATTCATTCATTTGTATCTAGAGCGACATTAGAGTGGTGTGTTTAGTTTTTGTGTGTTGATTTGTGTTTTAAAACCATTACCAAAGAGCAAATTAGTGATTCAAAATTTGTTGGACTTAAAAACCTTAAAGTTTTAAATTTTTTTGTTCCTATTTGGGCTAGTAATACTAGGTGTAAAGAGTTTTTTTGATAAAAAACCATTAATAAATCGTGGTTTTTTGACAATTGGTATCAGAGCCATGGAGTGGTGTGTTTAGTTTTTGTGTTTGATTAGTGTTCAAAAACCTTTACAAAGAGCAAATTAGTGATTCAAATTTTTTGGCTTAAAAACCTTAAAGTTTTCATTTTTATTGTTCCTATAGGGTTAGTAATACTAGTTGTACAAGAATTTTTGCTAAAAACCATTAAAATCGTGTTTTTTTAGTTTTGAAAATTTGAGTTTCGTAACTGTTGGAACCGAACGAGTTGGACCGAACAAGGAAACCGAACGAGTAAGCCGATCGAGTCAACCGAACTAGCATATTCTAGTTTGAGCCGAACGAGTTCCTTCCTAGTGACAACCGAACGAGTTCCTTCCTAGTGACAACCGAACGAGTTCCGAACGAGGAGAACCGAACGAGTTGGACCGAACTAGCTTGTTTTTTTTGTCAAACCGAACTAGTGAAAATAAATTTAATCTTAACAAACTCGATTTGTTAAATTATACGGTTATTTCTTTGACTTGTAAAATCCCGTGAAACAAACACTTGTTTTCCCGGTTTTGTCTAAGAATTGTAAAATCCCGTGTAGTTTAATTTCAAGACTCAAAAATCACATAACCAAACACAATTTCTTTCTACCACCGATCGATCAATTTGTAATCTTTTTGATACCACAATGACGACTCTTGCTGATAAATCACTTCTTTCTGGAGGAGACAACAAACCACCGATGCTTGAAAAACACTTGTATGATTCATGGAAAAGCAGAATGGAACTTTATATGATGAATAGACCACATGGAAGAATGATTCTTGCATCTGTTGAAAAAGGACCACTTGTTTGGCCTTCAATCACTGAGGATGGAGTAACAAGGCTTAAGGAATATGTTGAACTAACTCCAGCTGAAGCCATTCAAGCAGATTGCGACATCAAAGCTATAAACATCATTCTCCAAGGCCTACCAACTGAAATCTATGCTCTTGTGAGTCAACATCGTGTGGCAAAGGATCTTTGGGAGAAGATTAAACTGCTAATGCAAGGAACGTCATTAACAAAACAAGAACGTGAGTGCAAGCTGTATGATGAATTTGATAAGTTCACTTACAAGAAAGGAGAGACGTTACATGAGTACTACTTGAGGTTCACTCTGTTACTCAATGATAAACATCTACAGATGCCATTGGAGCAGTTTTTTCATGTTTAACACCAAGTTCCTTAAACACTCTTCCTGAATGAAAGGAGCAAATTTGTACTGATGTTTTAAATTGGTCAAAGACGTACACACAACCACTGTTATACAGCTTCATGCTTACCTGCAACAACATGAAAGACATGCAAATGAAGTTCGTTTGATCATGCTTCGCAACTCCGATCCTCTTGCTTTAGATGCATCTCCCAGATTCACTCAGTCAGCTTATCAACTCATCCCACACTCCCCCCCAGTCTCTATCACAACTTCACTTTCACCAAATCAAACTTTACAGTTGTTACACCTTTATTCACAACTCAACAATTCACAACCAATCAATCCACCACCTCTTTCAAATACTTATCCATCAAATGAGTACCAATCCACCGGTCACCACAACGTTTATTCATCACAACATCATCCCAAAATTGGAATATGCTCCACAACTATAAACAGCAACACCCTGAATTTTCCCAACCAGACTCCAGTCTAGATTGTTCCAGGTGTTCCAGAAAGGGGAATGATCCAATTGACGCAATTAATACATGATGTCCTATCTAACTGCTGTTTGTCACATCCCGGTAATCCTACTACAATAATCAGACTAAGGGACTTCATCAAACCCACGTCAACAAGCTACCATCATATGATGGAAAAGTGATTGTGCAACCTATTAGGGGAGACACACACTTATGTTGCTGAACAATAAGAAATACACCCCGGTGCAAGTGGTAGCAACACGGGAAACAACGGACTGTTATTTGTTACAATTGCAAAGGGGAGGGTCATATTTGCCAAGCAGTGTACACAGCCAAAGGAAAAGGATGAAACATGTTCAAGAAAAAGTGTTGTTGGTTCAAAAGCTAGTGGTCAAGCTTTAACAGAGGAAGAAATAGCATTTGTGGCAGATCCCAGGACCTGTCCTGACTTCCCAAAACCTCGCCTACAGTCATCACCCACAATGCTGCTTATCAGCCGATGATCTGATGCCTATGACTCTGATTGTGAAATGAACTCAACTCAGCCAAGATTGCTCTCATGGCCAATCTCTCAAGGAATGGCTCAGATGCACTCACTAAGGTACACAATCCAGATAATCTGAACTATGACTTATTCAATCATATTGAGCAGATAATGACGTCTTCTAAACAGTCCAATGATGTGAATCAGACAGAAACTAAAATAACTAGTGATAGCAATATCATTCCTTATTCTCAGTATCTGAGTGAAACACAACAGGAAACTGTCCAGAATTCTAACTCTTTTGCTCAACAAGATGTCTTGATGTAGGATCGTTATTCCTTAATGAAACACTGATATACTGTCAACTATGCGGAATCTAGTTGGCAGTACTTAAGAAGAA
>BQNB010174469.1:0-10118 GCA_026074375.1 Tanacetum coccineum
TTAATAGTGTACAACATATAACAAGAACTTTTCCGTAAGGTTCATCTGAAACGCTATTAATTCCATTTCTTAGTCTTATCTCATAACTGTTTATTTCTTAAGTTAAAATGTTACTGATGAGGATGAACCAGAAGAGGAAAATGATTCCATTTACTCGAAGCTGATGTCAAGGTGAGAATAACAATGAAAAATTGCATATAGTCGCATTCTAAAAGTTGCTACTTTTCTTTTTCGTGATAATTTTCATGTATATAGTCGCACTTGCACAAGTTACTTCTTTTACATATTGTTTAATATGTATTTTCTTTGTAGTCGCAGATGTGGTCTGAAGACACCTCATAGGCCAGTTTGCCAAAAAAAGGCGTAGGGTTAATGTGTACTGAAAAACTGTTTACGCATGTGGAAGAGGCAGCAGGTCTTAAATTCGCAACAAGTGTTGGACTCAAGGTTAGTACTTTTTTACATCTGTTTTTTTGTGTACTTTTTGTATGCAAAATCTATATGTTCTCTTTTGTGATGCTACATTTGCAAGTTCAGTAGCTAAGAAATGTGTTTTGTCCAACTCTAACAAACCAAAGATGGTATGTAATTTGATCATTTTGAGCAAAAATTTCCCAAACACACTCCATAATTATCATTTTGAAACATGAAATATTATTTCCCATATGCTACTTTGGCTGATTTGGGTTGTGTTTTATCTCAATGGGGTCACATAAAGAAGTGGTAAAATAGGTCAAATGGGTTGAAAGTTACCCAAACTCTATTTATGATGCATACAACCTCCATAAAATTTTATTCTTAGAGATTTATATTATTATTCTGATAACAAGGTTTTTGAAATCATAATTAACAAATGTACTTTCAAAGAGAATGGACTAAAAAGTTAGTTGACACGAGTCACATGACCCAAACTGTTTCAGATGTACTACAATGACCCGTCCATCTTCTCAGTTCTGTTTTATATATATAGGAAATGGTTCAAGAGCTCTTGCTGTAGATGATATGATTGGCTACACTACTTGAATAGTTGAGAAAATAATCATGCAAAGTAAGGTTCGACTCATTCAAATAATTTATTCGTCCACAATGGGATGATGTAGAGCGGTCAATGAAAAGAGGTAAGGGCCTCGCATACGTTCATTACAACTCTAAAGATGCCACATAATCATTCGTTTAAAAAGCGGTTCGTTCTGAACGCACTTTTTTTTGCAATCATATACACCTTTTTTATTTATCAAATTAGGCATATGACAAGGTAGGTTATAATGAAATTGAGTTATCATAAATCATATGCTTAGTCATGAGAAAAAAAGAAAATTTAGGATTATAGAATTGACAATGTGCATGAAATGAGATGATCTGATTAAGTTGGCACGAAACATGTTGTTCGTAATCATATAAATCATTGCTTAGTCATGAGAAAAAATAAAATTTAGGATTATAGAATTCGACAATCTTCAGAAAGGAAAGATCTGAAAGTGGCACGAAGAACATGTGTTCTTACTATAACAAAAATAGGAATAGTTAATATCGTAATGTATATACAGAGGATTCCTAAATTGGAATATATTAAACCAAATCAAGCATTCTTCAATTAAATTATTGACAAGTTATGTAGGATTATAGAGGTTTTTTTATCCAGCACTTTATATCTTCTATTCAAAGTGGTGCAATGACTTTTGCACGTTAATTCTCCTCCATCTCTAAAAAATTATCAAAGATGAGTTATCCCAGTTAGGGAGTTTGCATGAAATTTGTGTTTTGGTTAGTCATGCAGGATGACTCATGAATATTTTCAACATGAGAAAGTATCTAATAAAACCTATGTTTATGCCTTTGGGGTTGTTCTTTTGGAACTCACAACATGGTGGAAGCCTATTAATTATGAAAAGATGTAGCAGGAGAGAAAAGAACTGGTTTTGTGGGTGAGTTCATTTGCTAACTTTTTCTTTTCGTGATAACGCGCGACCGGAACCGCTATTATCGAGATTGAAACTTATTTTTTTGATTTTTTTAGGGTAAAAAAAAAATGAGCTAGGCAAGATCAAGCCATGAGAAACTGATTAATTTGAGATATATTTAGTTTAAGCAAGTTGATAATGATTTTTTGGTCATGTTTTTTCTTCTTTTCTAACTAGTTCATATTTGTTTGCTTGCAGGAATTCTTATCGACCGCATTAGCCTTATAGAGAGGAATTTACTAGCAGAACGTCCTGACATGGCATGCTCCGTGGTAGAACGAGACTATCATTTATTCTCTCCTTAATGTTGCTAGAAAGTAGAGAAGCTGTTTGCTTATACCCGTTTGATGCTGCTATAATATATAATGCAGGTTTAGTCGACGACCTCAGCCAGTTATCTAATGAAAATAGTGTTTCGCAGGTTAGTGGCTTATTATAGTTTATTTTAGGAAAATCACAACTACTTTTGATAAATCACAATGCAAAATAATCTAGTGTTCGGATTTTCTTGAGTAGATTTGGGAGTATTTGGGTTTGCTTTTTAAAGGTGTTGCTTAAGGCTAATTGTGTTTTGTATCATTGCTCTTCGGGTTTTCGATTGTGACTTGATGTGTTAGAGTGTTTGGTGTGTATGATTAGTGTTATTAACTTGAATGCATATAAAGACCCCAAGAAGAGGTGAAAATTAAAAACAAAGTCATTGTGCATAAGTTGAATGGAAAAGTACTCTCTTATTAAGCAATATGATTTGTAGCTGTCATTATGTATGCATGCATATATTTGTCTCTTTGCATAGCCCTTGATGCTACATCAAGCTACCATCAGAATCGCATTGCAGATGTGTCATTACAGGCAATGTGGGTACACATTCATTTTTCTTTAGCACCTTGGGGGACCTTTTGACGAGAATTGGTTGTTTGCTTACAGTTACATGGATCATGGTGTGGAATAACTTGGCGCCCACAGACTGTAAAATGAAACAGTGCTTGCTTTTACGAAGTACAGGTATATATTAAAGTTCATTTCAATAATCACGCCTTCTTAAATCTTTTCTGTTTGTGTGCTTGGTAAACCTTGCCAGATGTTTCGGTCCAGGGAGTTGCTCAGAAAAACGTGTAACATGGGCACGCGAACTCATGAAGGACGAAGTCGAACAGTTTTTGTTGCATGCTTTTATTGACCCGAACCAGAAGGGCCTTGGCTGGCGGCACTTCGGATACCCCTTTCTAACCAAGCAAGAATAGTGTCGTAAATTGGTATTTATTTACTTGCAAAACTTGCTAAGAAATTGGATGATGAAGGCAAGTGTTCTGGGTATGTTCAGTTTGATGGCCAAGAGTTAGCTTTCAATGCTTTTTGTACATTGAATGGATCTTTTCTTTGATGAAAGAAATCAGTCAGCTGCTTCCTAATGCATGAATAACTGTACTTAGTCAATAGCAACAATTAGCACATATTAGAATTTTTCAAAACTAACCATTTTTGAATATAGTCCTGTAGTGTTTTACTTAAGATGAGCATTGTTATATGTGTAAAATAATGTAAGCTTAAAAGAATGGAAATTCAGATCGTAAATATATTATAAGTCAATATGCTTACAAACCCCCCCAAGTTTGTGTGGGGGGGGGGGGGGGGGGGGGGGGGGGGAAGACATTGCGTTTATCAAATCTAAGCCCGTTTGGAATGTGATAAGGAGTGGTAAGTTTGTAAAAGAAATTTGATTCTAGATGAAAGTATGTATCTTGATTCCTTAGTTTAGCATTCCATGTTTATAATCTTCATTCATGTTTATTCAACAGGTTCATGTGATTACGAAAGACAGAAAAATTAACTAAAAAGTTACCAAGTGTCGTTAGGGACCAACATAAATATCTGTAAAAACGGTGACTTAACTTTTGCAAAACATCTAAGTATCTCAAAGAACCAATATAAGGTGGTAAGTTGCTAACCTTATAATGAAACAACAAACATATAAAGAAGCTATAATTCACATGTCACGAAAATGTAATTTTTTTTGTCTTACGACCAAGCACACAAAACGAAACATCTATCTTGCATATAGATTTGAAGTATCAAAAGATATACATAATAAAATCATTGTTTGTAACAGTTAAAGTTTTTGTTACTAACAATCCGACGATGGTAAACATGTATAATAAATTAATAACTCATCAGATTATAATTATCTTTAACAAAAAAAACACAACATATCAAGAACTCGTGCGTAAAATGTAAACTAAAAATGATTCATGTCAAAACCCCGTGCGTGCACGGGCATTATAACTAGTATACACATACAGCCGAATTTTTATAAAGTTTAGTCAAATAAAGAAATATTTAGGGTTTTTTATTAAACAAATTTAAAATAAACAAATAATAATTAAGAGAATCATATATAATAAGGAAACATTCTTTTTTTTTAGAAATGCGAAAGTTAGCACTTTTCGTTTTCCTTTACTAGATAGAAGATAATCACGGCTATGGGATTATACGCAGGAAGTGAAGATATATGCTTATTACTATAGTTTGCATAATCGTTATGGACATTATAATAACTAGTTTTGTGAACCACTATATTTAAGTGACAACAAATAGTTAAAAGAGTTTGTTATGTTAATACATATAAAAGATAGTCTATAATTTTATATTCAATTTTCAGCCACTTGATGGATAAATGTGTCTATTTATAAACTCCAAATGGCGCCCACTCAGGTAACCAAAAGTCCGATATCTATTCTCAACACAAAGTCGTCTATCTTAATTCTGTAGTTTATATAACGGTTAAGATTTAATCTTCTATCACCTATGGGGCATATCTAAGGTTGAATTATTCTTTAGAAATTAATGAGCAAAGTTTGAATGTTTGTTTCGTATCATTTGATTATATAAACAGAAATGTTTTAAAATTATTAAAGAAAGGGAAATTTTTCCACTTCTTTAATCTTGAGATTAAGGATTGTCGTTGTTATTAGGAATATAGTAACTCAGATGTATGAGGCCTTGTGATATAAATAATTTATGCGTTTATTCTTAAAATGACGAGAAAAGAGTAACTTAAATTGTAGTAGTATTTAAATTTCTTTCTTAATTTTTACAAACACTTCTCTTACCAACACACCACCTTCCCTCAGGAGTAGAATTTTCTATATTACATCTATTTGATTGAAAGTGGAAATCAAATAGATGGTTGTGGTTAAAAACAAACACAATTTGTGTTGATCACAACGGCCCATAGCTTTCAATCTAGTTAAGTACCTGTAATCTTCAAGGTAGTTAGATAAAAAGTCACAAAAAATGGAGACGTTTTCTTGGTAAGGTTTTGTGTTTTGTAAATAAAATTTGTAGTGTAAATAAAATTCAGAATAGAATTGGCGAGCCTATATAATTGTAGTATCGTGCGATGAATATATGGTGGGATCGACACACACGACTATTCACCAAAATAATAAAGAAAATGAAAATTTTATAAGTGAGAACAGGTACAAAAAATGTCAACAATTTATTCTTATCTTCAAGCACGATTGAAGACACGAAAGTTTGAAATTTTCTTAGTTTGTTATTTTCAACTTCGTTAGGCACTCCTGTGCACTGTAATATGGTTATATCTCTAGACATGTATGAAACCATTACACTTCTTCTAAACATATGTGAATCGCATTTTTATTTTCCATTTTATGTGTACATTATACGGGGGTTGTCATTGTAAGCCTTCTCTTGTTTAATTGTGCAAAAGTTTTTAAGTTACGTTATTAGAGTGACAGGTACTAATTGATTTTGGTGATCTCTGAGAGGTTTACTCTCACTATTTTGTTATTGTCTCTTAAACAGGTTTGTGGTTTATGTGAAAATGACAGGTAATGCAACTCGTTTTGTACATTTTGAATAGCCTACGTTCATGTTGATGAAGAATGTGTACAAGGGGTCATTTTAGTCAGAATGGTTATTTGTTCAATCGTATCGTTTTACTAGTCATTTAAAAGTTATTTTGGTAAAATATTATGTCTGATATTTCTTTCGATAAGTTAAAAACTTAACATTGACATTAATTATCTTTGATACCATATACGCGAACATAAATTTGTGACATACTTCTGCTCTTTTGCCTCAATAACTATTGAAGTCACCTTTTCTATGTAACACAAGGTCTTTTTTGAATTTTTGAAAGTTGTTACTTAGGCATATTTGATTTGGAATGGTATCTGTAGGAATTTGTCCAACCTATATCTAGAATGCGGACCCATGACATGAAGGACACACACACCAATGATCGACAAGAATGAAGAAAACAAGCACAAGGTATTTATCACTAACCGATATGATTAGATTGAATGAATGCGATAACAAAGCCCCTCTCCCCCCTCACTCATTTATGAGATGAGGGGGAGGTAAACACGGACTCCAACTAGGACTGGAAGTCGGTTGTGATATAGCCTGGAAAAAGAAATCCGAGTTGGCCTTTGGGACAAAGGTATCCAACCGACCCCTTTTTCTACTCCTACGTCGACTAATTAGTATCTTGACTTTAACACTAAGATCACCTAGACTTCGTAATTAGGCTATTTTAGAAACTAAACTGCGTAACAATTTCACCTTAGGCTTTATATTATGCCTACACCACGACCTTCAACAACTCCTATGCAGTTGTTGTAACTTCCGTCATTGTACCACCTTCGTCAAGGCAATACCGCTACAGTGTATTCAGTACCCTACCTCTGAAACTTTAATCGTCTTTGCTTCTCAATGACCTCTCTGTAAAGTGTTAACGCACCATGATGTGCTTATCTTCTTTTAGGAAAATCATGATTCAACGATAAGTGAATCGCTGCCTGATTTTAACAATTTAATGTCGCAGTGTTAAAGCTCCTACGCCCAACTTCTTCAGAGTCCCTTAGCCAATTAGCTTACCTTCACAGCCTCCGTTAGGGCCATATACTCCGCCTCTTTGTTGTAAGTGCTACCCACCGTCGTTCGTAGTGCTGCCTTCCAGATTACAACACACTCATATACTAAAATTGCGTAACACAGTGATTGACCCAACCTCTATCCGGATCCTGCGTTGTCTATACATCAAATACCTGTTACGTTCACATGGTTGCAACGATTGTCCCATACACCCAACCACGTGTTGAGTACCTGTGCAAAATATTTCTCAAAATCCACATTCTACTACTTTCCATATGATTTTTATTCGGATTCGTCAAATATTGCTAACAAACACTTATCGCACCACGCTATTGTCTGGCCTAGTGCCACACTTCACAGTACATAAGCTCTCAACCACATTTGACATATATGGCGCCTATATTTATCTTTCAACTTCTCCAATCCCCATAACCGGGCAATACTCTTTCAACGACTGCTTGAAGTGTGCCACCCTATGACCTCTGAAACCGATTTCCATTGTTTATTCTAAAAATTATTCAAAATCTTAAACGTACCCGGATTAGGACACCCAGAAGTGAAGATTGCTTAATATATAGTTGCATAACCGTATGGACAATATAAATAACAAGTTTAGTGAACCACTATTTTTAAGTGACAACAAATAATAAAAAAGAATTTGTTATGTTAATACCATAAAAGAAGTCTAGAATTTTATATCAATTTTCAGCCACTTGATGGAAATTGAGTCTATTTATAAACTCCAATGGCGTCATGTAACCAAAAACACGATATCATTCTCAACACAAATTGTTATCTTACAATGTAGTATATAACCAGTTAAGATTTAACTTCTTTCACCTATGTGGGATATCTAAGGTTGAATTAATCTTTAGATAGGCAAAGTTTGAATGTTTGTTTCGTATCATATGATTATATAAACAAGAAAGATTAAAGATTTCACTTCTTTAATCTTTAGATTAAAGAATGTCGTTGTTATTAGGAATATCGTAGCTCAGAGTATGAAGGCCTTGTGAAAAATAATTTATGCAATAATCTTAAAATGACGATCAAAGATATAACATAAATTGTAGTAGTATTTAAAATTCTTTCTTCGATTTTAACTAACACTTCACTTACCAACACACCACCTTTCCCAGACGTAGAATTTTCTCTATCTACATCTATTTGATTGAAAGTGAAATCAAATAGATGGTGTGTGTTTAAAACAAATAATTATAAGTTAACAACAACGGCCCATAGCTTTCAATCAAATTAAGTAACCTGTAAATCTTCAAGGTGAACATAAAAAGTCACAAAAATGGCTACGTTTTGTTTAAGGTTTTGTGTTTTGTAAATAAAATTTGTGGTGTAAATAAAATTCAGAATAGAATTGGCGAGCCTATATAATTGTAGTATCGTGCGATGAATATATGGTGGGATCGACACTCACGACTATTCACCAAAATAATAAAGAAAATGAAAATTTTATAAGTGAGAACAGGTACAAAAAATGTCAACAATTTATTCTTATCTTCAAGCACAGATTGAGCACGAAGTTTGAATTTTCTTAGTTTTATTATCAACTTCGTTAGCAACCAAGTGCCCTGAAAATATGGTAATATTCTAGACATGTATGAAGCTCATAGACTATAGTATATAAACAAGAACCATTACACTTCTTCAACCTATGTGACTCCTGCATTTTTATTTACCATTTATGTGTACATTATACGGTGTTGTTCATTGAAGCTTCTTTGATAATAGTGCAAAAGTTTTAAATTAGTTATTAAGTGATGGTACAATTGATTTTGGTGATCCTCATGAGGATTTACTCTCACATTTTTGTTATTTCTTAAACGTTTGTGGTTTATGAGAAAAATGACGGTAATGCAACTCGTTTTGTACCTTTTTGAATAGCATACGTTCATGTTAATGAAGAATGTGTACAAGGGGTCAAATTTTAGTTAGAATGGTTAAAAGTTATTTTGGTTAAAATTATGTCTGATGTTTCTTTCGAAAAGTTAAAAAAACTTAAATTGAACATAAAATTATCTTTGATACCATATACCGAGAACATAAATTGTTGAGTACTTCTGCCTTTTGCCTCAACTCAACTATCGAAGTCAACTTTTCTATGTAACACGAGGTCTTTTTTGAATTTTTGAAAGTTGTTACTTAGGTATATTTGATTTGGAATGGTATCTATCGTTTTAGTTTGACATTAAAAAGTGATTTCGGTTAAAATTATGTCCGATAATCTTTTTCGAAAAGTCAAAATAACTTATATATTCTGAGAACAAAAATAGTTGAGTACAAAAAATTTATGTTAACAAAAAATTAATATTCCAACTTTATCGTTTTAGTTGGACATTTAAAAGTTATTTCGGTTAACATTATGTCCGATAACCTCTTTTGAAAAGTCAAAATAACTTAAATTGCACAAAAAAATAATTTTCATAACATAGGCATGTACTGAGAACAAAAATAGTTGTGTGCTTAAAATTTATATTAACATAATGTAAGCTTTGCCTTTTGCCTCTCCTAAGTGAAAATATATTCAAAAAACGAGCCCATAACTCTGAATCAAATTAAGTAACCTGTAAATCTTCAAGGTGAACATAAAAAGTCTAGAAAAGTTTCTAAACTTTATGGACAATATATGTCTTTGAAAAGCTTGAAAATAAATACTAAAAATAGTTTGACTTTGGAGTAGGAATATGTTTTAGGTGAAGAAAGATACATCACTTCTCAACTCGTATGATCCACATCCACTGTAGCATATAACTTACGAAGATTTCAGTATCTTCACCTATGTGGGTTATAAACATGAAATCGTTTTATCAAACACATAATATTGTACACGCTTACATGCCGACTTGTGCATTTCTACTACTTTAACCTATACCACTCATTTGTTCATCATAGAGCGTTCGCATTTCTAGTACTCTAAACTGAAGAGAAATTTTATACATTTATATGACCCGTATATGTTTACTATAGTAAGTATTTATATACAAAACTAACCAAAATGTGGCCCCTTTTAAGCGGATCCCCTGTGCGATGAAACCACTTGCACAACCGAGACCCCTCTGCTCAAACTCAGTGTCGCTTGGTGAGTGTGACATGTCTATCTGCCATTTTGCCTCATATCTTTAGTCACGTGAATGGCAATATTAATTGGTAAGAGCTTAAAGGACCAAACTTGCCACACCTTAATTCATTTTCGTACTAACATGTCACGGCAAAATCAATAAACATCAAGGGCTACTGGAT
>BQNB010174472.1:0-13256 GCA_026074375.1 Tanacetum coccineum
TTATATCTTGTACTATCCACGTGATGTCAAACTTATAAATAAATCTATGAAATATAAGTAGATCGCAACCTCTTGACAATTATCCTCATCTTCTATGAGACACCAGACCAAAGTGATAGCAAATGTGAGCATTGAGCACCATAAGTTAGATCACACACCTTTGCTAGATTTGTCAAGTCTTCGTCACATCGTTTCTAAGCACGAACAAGTTACCTCCAAATGTTGTAAGCCATTTGAGATATGATAAAACACAAACCTGTGAAACTCCACTTCAACTCCAAATAAGTGATAAACAATCTTCTTCGTAACCAATTAATCCAGAAATACAAGCCTTTTAAACGTTTAAGAACATTTAAACCAAATCAATCTGTTAGTGTTGTCCAACTTCTTCAAAGTCAGCCAAGAACCAAACTTGTGTGTTATCCGTTATCGCATAAAGCTAGCAACATAAACTTATTTAATACTCGCAGTACAAACACACAAAATAAGCCTGGCAGCATTAACTGCTTAAAAATACTCTAGCAGCATTAACTGATAAGGCTAGCAGTATTAACTCTTTTATGCTCTTGCAGTATTAACCTTCATGTTGGCAGCATAAACAATTTGAGCAACACTAACTACTTTAATAAGGCTAGCAGTATCATTGGCAGAACTAATCAAAGCTTGTAGCCTTAATATACCTATTTTGAATCCAATTAGTAGTATTAACTCGTTCTTGTAGCAGCATTAAGTTGCATTGGCAGTATTAAGTTTACATAAGCAGCAATATTAACTTGTAAGCCTAGCAGTACTAATATCCAACTGGTAGTATAAACTTTCAACGAGCAGTACTTAAATTATACTGGCAGTATTAACTTCTATTAGCAGTACTAAGTGTTCATTGGTAGTATTAACCTTTCTTATCTTCATTGACAGCAGAAACATGTACATAAGCAGCACTAACATACCTTCAAGCCCAAGCAGCTTTAATAATCAATGTAAGCAGTACAAACTCGAATCAAGATCAAAATCCTACTGCCTTTTTCTTCATACCAATAAACGACCAAACGTTAGATAATTAGGGTTTTCAGCAGCTTCTTCTTAACACCAAGAAACAATTAGCTGATCGTCAAACCCTGTTGCTCGTTCTTTTGTTCACAAACCAATCATACCTGCTACTTCTTGGAACTAAGGACGAATCAATTTTCATGACCAGATTAGGGTTTAATGAAAAACCCTAGTTTTCACCAACACGACTTGCACCAAAAATAATCATAGTCGTCTTTTTTAAGTATAAAGACTACACTTTTTAGTGTCGCAAAAACCCTAAAATCACCAAAATCGCCCATAACTTCCAAAACAGAAAATCATACCTTCTTATTCCTTCATAGCACGACATCAACATACCTTGTAGATCCTAGATCACGAGCCACCAGGCTCTGATACCAATTGTTAAGATCATTTTAATCTCAAATTGGTTAGATCTTTATATCTAGGATTGACAATAACAATGAAAACAATATGCACAGCGGAATAATAAAGAACATCATTATTGTTAAACAAGGTTTAATAATTCATATGTTTCCCTCTTACCCCAACTCTATAACTTGGGGCTACACTAACTAACTATCTAACTATGGTGTACACACACACCTTTTACTATTCAATTCTCATCAGTCGACTCTGCTATATCTAAAACCTATGTCTATGATCTCTTTATATAGGGAGAGATCATGACTTACAAAGGAAGAAAATCAATCTGATAAGGAAACTAATTAAACTAATTTAAATACTTTCTTATCTTTATCTTGTAAATCTTTGACCAAATCTTCATAATTCTCCACCAGCTTGTAGAATTCTGATATGCTAGATTTAGTCCTTATGTTTCATTCTTTTATTTATTTTGTCTCATCAAATCAAGAATCCCAACAATCTTCCCCTATTTGAAGATGACAAAACAAACAAAGTCGTGTACAAACTTCATCATAAAGCCAAAGCTTCCCCTAAAGTTGAGATGTAATCATCTCCCTAAATGAAACAAAACTTCCTTTGTAAACTGCTAACTGCTTCCCCTTAACTTAAGATCTTCCCCTTAAGTTAAACTCTCCATGCCAAACTCTCCATGCCATGCCACCACAGGATCTATAAGTTGCTATTCATCCTTTTTGTCTTCATCCAATAGGGGATGTTATGCAACTTTGATCTTCACAACCATACATCATATATCAATACTTTTAATCCAAGCTTTCCACTGACTCAAATTACCCTCTATGAAGTTCAATACAAATAATGAATTCAAGCAGTAGAAAGTGTAAACTAGCAGTATTAACATATGATCTGATACAGTAGTAATGACCTTCCCTCTGTAGATAGTACATGAACACTTCAATCTGTAGGCGCTCTGTAATGAGTTACTGTTGAAGGAAAACTGAAGTATTAAGCAAAACTTGATTTAAGAATGGTAGAATAACTTGTACTATCCACGTGACATCAAACTTATAAATAAATCTGTGAAATATAAGTAGATCGCAACCTCTTGACAATTATCCTCATCTTTTATGAGACACCAGACCAAAGTGATAGCAAATGTGAGCATTGAGAACCATAAGTTAGATCACACACCTTTGCTAAGTTTGTCAAGTCTCGTCTCAGTGATTCTAGCACGAACAAGTTACCTCCAAATGTTGTAAGCCATTTGAGATATGATAAAACACAAACCTGTAAAACTCCACTTTAACTCCAAATAAGTGATAAACAATCTTCTTTATAACCAATTAATCTAGAAATACAAGCCTTTTAAACATTTAAGAACATTTAAACCAAATCAATCTGTTAGTGTTGTCCAACTTCTTCAAAGTCAGCCAAGAACCAAACTCATGTGTTATCCGTTATTGCATAAAGCTAGCAGCATAAACTTATTTAATACTGGCAGTACAAACACATGAAATATGCCTGACAGCATTAACTGCTTAAAAATACTCTAGCAGCATTAACTGATAAGGCTAGCAGTATTAACTCTTTTATGCTCTTGCAGTATTAACCTTCATGTTGGCAGCATAAACAATTTGAGCAACACTAACTACTTTAATAAGGCTAGCAGTATCATTGGCAGAACTAATCAAAGCTTGTAGCCTTAATATACCTATTTTGAATCCAATCAGCAGTATTAACTCGTTCTTGTAGCAGCATTAAGTTGCATTGGCAGTATTAAGTTCACATAAGCAGCAGGATTAACTTGTAAGCCTAGCAGTACTAATATCCAACTGGCAGTATAAACTTTCAACGAGCAGTACTAAAATTATACTGGCAATATTAACTTCTATTAGTAGTACTAAGTGTTCATGTGTGGCATATGTAACTTCTATCTTCATTGATCAACGAGAAACATGTACATAAGCAGCACTAACATACCTTCAAGCCCAAGCAGCTTTAATAATCAATGTGAGTAGTACAAACTTGAATCAAGATCAAAATCCTATAGCCTTTTTCTTCATACTAATAAATGACCAAACCTTAGATAATTAAGATTTTCAGCAGCTTCTTCTTAACACCAAGAAACGATTAGTTGATCGTCAAACCCTGCTGTTCGTTCTTTTGTTCACAAACCAATCATACCTGGTACTTCTTGGAACCAAGACGAATCAATTTTCTTGACCAGAATAGATTTAATGAAAAACCTCTATTTTCACCGAACAAACCGACGTGCACCAAAAATATTCATAGTCGTCTTGTTAAGTATAAAGACACACTTTTAGTGTCGCAAAACCCTAAAATCACCAAAATTGCCCATTCAACTAATAATAACGGAAACTTCCAAATAGAAAATCATACCTCTTATTCCCTTCATAGCACGACAGCAAACCCTTGTATATCCTTGATCACAGCCACTTCGCTGACACCAATTGGTAAATCATTTTTAATTCAGATTTGTAGATCTTTATATCATAGATTGATAATAACACGAAAACAATATGCACTTCGAATAATAAAGAACAGCAGTATTGTTTAAATAAGTTTTATAATTCATTGTTTCCCTCTTACCCCTAACCTATAAACTAGGGCTACAACTAACAATCCGATCTAACGTGTGTACACACACCCCTTTTACTATTCGAACTCTCATCAGTCACTCTGCTATACTAAAACCTATGTCTATGATCTCTTATATAGGGAGAGATCCATACTTACAAAGAAGAAAATCAACTGATAAGGAAACTAATTTAACTAATTTAACTACTTTCATATCTTACTTGTAATCTTGACAAATCTTCACTAATTCTCCACATGCTTTGTAGAATCGTATATGCTTATTTAGTCCTTAGGTTTTCATGCTTTTATTGTAGTTTGTCTATCAAATCGAAGGAATCCCAACAACTCTTCCCCTTTTTTGATGATACATAACAAACAAGGTCGTAGTACAAAATTCACATAAAGCCATAGCTTCCCCTGAAGTGAGATGTAATCATCTCCCTAAATGAAATAAAAACTACTTCCTTTGTAAACTGCTTACCTGCTTCCCCTTAACGTTAAGATCTCCCCTTAATTAAACTCTCTAGTCAAACAACCACATGATCTATATTTTCTCTGCATATAATCACTGCCCCTTTTTGGCTTCTGCCAATAGGACTGTATGCAACTTGATCTTCATAACCACACATCATATTTCAAGAACTTGTAATCTATTCTTGCTACTGGACGCAATTTACCCTGCCAAGAAGTTCAATACGAAATAATGAACTCAAGCAGATAGATATGTAAACTAACAGTATTAACAATAACTAGGCAGTGTAATAACCTTCCCCTGAAACATCATGTAACATCGGCAATTCTGGTACCTCGTAATTACGGATAGAAGAAAACATGTTTAACATACTTGATGGTAGAAGTAGAAAATAACCTAAACTTTGTCTTAAGATCTTGTACTATCCACGTGATGTCAAACTATATAGAATTCTATGAAATTTAATGATCGCAACCTCTTGACATTGATTCTCATCTCCTATGAGTACACAGACCAAGTGATATGCAAGTGAACTGTAGCATAGCACCATAAGTTAGATCACACACCTTTGCTATTTTTCAATCTTCGCACATCGTTCTAACTAAGCACGAATAAGTAGCCTCCAATGTTTTAGCCAGGTAGATATGATAAAACACAAACCGGTGAAAACTCACTTCAACTCCAATAATGATTTAAAATCTTCGTCTTACCAATTAATCCTTAAATACAAGCCCGTGATTTAAGTCTTTAAGATCCAGTTAAACAAATCTATATGTTATGTTGTCCTACTCTTCATCTAAGTCAGCCAAGAACCAACTGTGTGTAATCCTGTTATCGCATAATGCTAGCAACATTAACTTTGTTAATACTTCGCAGTACAATCAGACAAAAGAACCGGCAGCATTACACTGCTTAAAAATTACTCTAGCAGCATTAACTGATAAGGCTAGCAGTATTAACTCTTTTATGCTCTTGCAGTATTAATCGTTACCTTCATGTTTGTCATCATAATAAATAAAGCGAACACTAACTACGAGTTAATAAGGCTACAGTATCATTGGCAGAACTAATCAAAGCTTGTAGCCTTAATTTATAGTTTCAATATGTTAAGTGAAGGTTGTGCGATAAAGTGTTTACCTATTTGGTAGCCAAGAGTTGTTGTTAAACTCGTTCTTGTAGCAGGCATTAAGTGCAGGGGCCGGATTATTTTACATTACACAATATTTATTGTAAGCTAGGCAGTACCTAATATCCAACTGGTAGTATAAACTTTCAATGAGCAGTACTTAAATTATACTAGCAGTATTAACTTCTATTAGCATTACTAAGTGTTCATTGGTAGTATTAACTTATCATATCTTCATTAACACAGAAACTTGTACATTATGCACCTAACATACTCAAAGCCCAAGCAGCTTTAATAATCAATGTAAGCAGTACAAACTCGAATCAAGATCAATATCCTACTGCCTTTTTCTTCATACCAATAAACGACCAAACGTTAGATAATTAGGGTTTTCAGCAGCTTCTTCTTAACACCAAGAAATGATTACTGATCGTCAAACCCGGTAGCACGTTCATTTGTGCACAAACCTATCCAATACTTGCTACTTTTTTGGAACTAAGGACGAATCATTTCAGACCAGATTAGGTTTAATGAAAAACCCTAAGTTTCACCAACTCGACTTGCCTAAAAATAATCTAGTCGCTTTTTAAGTATAAAAACTACACTTTTTATGTCCAAAAAACCTAAAATCTCCAAATCGCCCATAACTTACAAAACAGAAATCATACCTTCTTATTCCTCATACACACATCAACATACCTTGTAGACTTAGGATCACGAGCCACCAAGGCTCTGATTCCATTGTTATATCTTTTAACGCAAATTGTTAATCTTGATAGTCTTGATTGACAATAACAAGGAAAACAATATGCTCAGGTTCTAAGCGGAGAATAAAGAACTTCATTAATGTTAACAAGGTTTAAGAATTCATTATGTTTCCCTCTTACCATAAGAACAACCTATAACGGGCTACACTAACTCAATATCTAACTATGTGTATAACACATACCTTTACTATTCAATGTTTAAATTTGGTCCATCAGTCTCTGCTATATCATAAAACCTAGTCTATGATCCTTTATATAGGGAAGATCAATGACTTACAATGAAGAAAATCATCTGATAAGGAACTAATGAAACATTTTTAAATACGTTCTTATCTTATCTTGTAAAAAAAAAATTTTCTTTGACCAAAATCTCATAATTCCTCCCACTTGTAGAATTCTGATATGCTAGATTTAGCCCTTATGTTTCATTCTTTTATTTACTTTGTCTCATCAAATCAAGAATCCCAACACTTTCTCACATCAGTTGAACCAAAGAACTATAAAGACGCATTAACTCAAGCATTTGGATTGAAGCAATGCAAGAGGAGCTTAATGAATTTGAACGTCTTAAATCTGGAACTGTCCTTGTCCAATAAAGTATGGGAATTACTGAAAATGGTTCTACAATGAAACTCGTTGAATTAGAGGTATTCTAAAGTACAAGGCTCATTTGTCTTCATCGTTTACTGTCAAGAAAAGAATTGATATTGAGAATCCTTTGCTCCACGTAGCTAGACTTGATGTTATATATATTATTCATTTCAAATGTTCCTCGCATATGCGTCTCACATAATATATGATCGTCTACCAAATGGATTTAAACGGAAAATCTTGAATAGCATTCCTTGCGAAGAAGTTATCAGACCACGGACAGGTTTTGTGGATCAAGAGAATCCGATATGTTTACAAAGCTTAAGAATGCCTCGCTATGTATCACACCAAGCTCCCGCGTGTGGTAACAATTTATTGTCAAAGTTTTTTACCTCTTAGAATCTCTAAAAACGTAGATCCCGACATTGTTCATCAAAGACAAGGGCAAAGATATTCGCCTGGTACAAATCTATGTTGATGATATATGCCTGTGCTCTACTAAACCTGAACTATGTGACCAATTTTCAAAAATAATTGTTTCAAAGTTGAAGATGTGCGACGATGGGCAGTATTATATATTTTTTCTAAGGGCTACAGATTTCACCAAGGTCCGAAGGCATCTTATAAATAATATGCTTTAGAATCTTCGAAAAAATATGGTATGGAAACTAGTGACTCTGTGGATACTCCCATGGTGGATAAATCTAAACTGGATGAAGATACACAAGGGAAAACCGTTGACCATACACACTATCGTGGAATGGTGGGCACGCTTATGTATCTCACAGCCAGTAGACCAGACCTTACATTTGCTGTATGCATGTGTGCCCGGTATCAGGCGAAGCCTACCGAAAAGCACTTACATGCCATAAAAAGAATATTTAAATACCTAAGAGGAACCGTTAATAGGGGACTTTGGTATCCAAAGGATTCTTCTATTGCTCTAACAGCTTATGTAGACGCTGATCATGCGGGTTGCCAAGATACTAGACGAAGTACATCTAGATGTATGCAATTATTGGGAGATAGACTTGTTAGTTGGTCATCAAAAAGGCAGAAAAGCGTTGCGATATCTAATACGGAAGCTGAATATATAGCCTTGTCTGGCTGTTGTGCTCAAGTCGTTTGGATGAGATCACAGCTTACCGACTATGGCCTTGGATTCCATAAAATTCCAATGTACTGTGATAACAAAAGAGCTATTGCCCTATGCTGCAACAATGTTCAACATTCTTGCTCAAAACATATTGACATCAGATTCCACTTCATAAAAGAGCAAGTTGAGAATGGAGTAGTAAAGATTTACTTTGTCAATACGGAGTATTAGCCGGCGGACATCTTCACTAAAGCCCTTGGCAGAAAAAGAATTGAATTTCTTATCAACAAGCTGGGAATGTGAAGTTTTACGCCGGAGACCCTGAAATAATTAGCAGATGAAGCTGAAGAATAGTGGTGGTACCTATTCAAATATCCTGTACATAATCTGTATATAAATTAAAAACCATAAAAACCAAAAAGATTTTTCATTTTCAGACAACTTTTATAAAAACAAAATACAAAAATATAAAATCTTTAAAACCAAATAAAAAATTAAAAATGAGAAAAATATAAAAAGAGGTAATAATGGCATGTCTTTTGAAAATCGATAACATTTACGGTCTTAAAAATGTCATTTAATAATGATGCGAGGCTGTAAATGAAGTTCGAGCAGAAGTTCAAAAGTTTTCAAAACATGCCAATAATGGCTTGCTATTATTTCAGATAGCAACCCGGTCATCATCTTAAAGGCAAGTATTTCAAAAAGAAAACTTGACCTCATAACGAGAATTTATTCTCGGGCATGGTCTACTTTATGACCATGCAAAGGCTTGTGTTTACTTTGCAACACAACCCGTGCTTTCTTTATTACCATGAGTGTACGTGTCAGTGCGCTTATGTGTTAAAATAAGAGAAATCTTATTTCATGGCGTTTGATTTTTCAAAAATAAAACATTTAGTCATCAGAAAATACTTTTCAAAGACATTCGACTTCTCAAACAACGACTACAGCTCTTTAAATAGAAAACGGATCATTGTTTAAGGGGGAGAAAATGTCAAATATCTTCTTCAGAAAGTCATTTGATAAAAGGAATAAAGGTTTTTAAACAATAATTGAATATCATCTTTTAAGGAAGCTTATGTGTGCCTTAAATGTTATTTGTTTATGCCTTTAGAGAGAATATGTGCAAATTTAAGTTGTTAGGTATGCTAGCTAAAATTACAAGGACTATTTGTGCCAACTTGTTAACTTAAAATGCCTAGAATTACTTAAATATGAAAAATGCAAAGGATTTTAAAGTAAAGGGGGGCATTTGTGCATAAAATGAAACTTGTCTTATACACTAACACCCCCTCCTTGTTTTTTAACACACACAAACACAACACTTATAACTTTTTTTTCTCTCCTCTCTCACAAAACCAAATCGTCATCTCCTTGATCACCATTTCCAGCCGTTTTCATCACTAAGGTACAACATGAAAAATGTTTTCTATCACCTAATCTACCTACGTCTCAAAGGAATTAGTTTTTCATCCACTCTTGATCTCGAAACCCCTAATTTTCAAATTAGGGTTCTTGAAAATCTAAATGGTTAAAACACCAAATTAGTTAAGGGGTTTTGTAGCTTTAGGTGTGTATAGCACTCGGTTAAAACAATTTTGAATGTGGTTATCATTTTCTTAGGTTTTGATTGATTGTATGTTCGAATATGTGCATTTTTGAGTTCTAGTAAAAAAATCTTGTGGGTTTTGTGTAGGATGAGTGGTAAATGCATTATTGAATACATATGTGCTTTGAAATCCATATCTTGTATGTTTGTTCTTGGGTGCGAATTGTATTTTAGGTGCTAAATGCTCGTTTGATTGATTCTGAGTTTGAAAAAATGCTAAAAATGTTTATGTGAATACTATGATGCTATATTGTTGAAATCTTGAAGTCATAACATGTTTGCAAATCACTTGAGTTCTCGAAATTGAATTCTCAATTTTAGACCTAACCAGACTCGCAGGTTCTTAGCTTTAACCGGACACGCAATTAGTAAGTTATAACCGGACTCACCGGTTCTTAGCTTTAACCGGACACGCAGTTAGTATGTTATAACCGGACTCCTAGTTTGTAGCTTTAACCGAACTCGCAGTTCTCAATATTGACCGGATTTGTAGTTTATACTTAACTATCAAGATTCACAATCTTAATTAAAGGAAACAAAAGGCTAAACACTTAGATTCTAATCAAGAGGTAACTTAAAACTTGTTTTAAGTAGCAAATTTAAAATTGATTATCTTTGAAATCTAATCAAGTTAAAATTGGCCTAACTAGTTTAACTAAAACAAGACCTAGGTAATCTAACTCCCTAATAGTTAAAATGAACTAGATTCCTAGATAGTCTAATAATGTTACAAAATGTTCCATAACCCATTAAGCCAAATTAAGTTCGCTCTTTCCATGATTAGTTCTCTAAATGTGTTGAATGGCCTTATAAGTCCAGATCTAAGATCTCTTTATGTATTATAGAACCTTGTTGATGTTAAACTGTAGTGATTCATTCGTAGCAGAATCAGAGTATCACAACAGAACAACACAACCCTTGACGATGCGCTTGTCCCCAATAGAGCCAACGTCTAAGGATTGGAAATGAAACTACAGATTGAGCTCCTAGGTTCCAGCCTATGAAACCACTTTTTCAAGTTGCTTTGATGTTCTTTCCTCACACCTTTTTAGCAGCCTTCTGATCTCTGCAGTTTCCTCCATCTACATGCATGAATTCTGGGCTACTGTTTCCTATCACAAGCACTGCATCAAATTCAAGTTGAACAAAAAGAATCATTCTTTTGATTTGGAAACTTTCAGAGATATGCTCCAGATTTGCCCAAATCTTCCTAGCTAGAAATTTATAGATCCTCCATTTGAAGAGGAAATCCTTGCTTTCATAAGAGAACTTGGTTACCCCAGAAATATCAAGTCACTCTCTGATGTCAAGGTTGATACTCTACATCAACCTTGGAGAACATTCGGAACCATCATCAACAAATGTCTCAGTGGTAAAGTAACTAGACTCGATCAACTTCGTCTCTCTCGGGCTCAAATCATTTGGGGTATGTATAACCAGAAGAATGTTGAATATGTCTACCTTCTATGGGAAGACTTAGTTTATCAAATCAAAAACAAGGTGTCAAAGAAGAACAAAGACATGTACTATACAAGATTCACCAAAGTCATTATCAACCACTTCATGTCAAAAGATCAATCAATTTCAAGAAAAAACAAGGTGGACTGACACATAGCTAGTGATGACCCTATTCTCACCACAATGAGATTCATCCCCAAGCATGAAACTGTTCAAAAGTACAGTGCAATACTTTCTGATACTCTAACCAATCAAGCAATGAAAGTGTCGGATGCGTACAAGACTTATCATGATTTTGCTACTAGAAAGGTGATTCCAAAACCAAAGTATGTACGAAGATCGACCAAGGAGAAGACTGATCAAGCCCCTATAGCTTCTCCAGGTAAAAGACTTAAAGCTACAGCTAAGGTGGCTAAATCAGGAAAGACGAAGCTACCTGCTCAAGGATTGGAGACTTTATCAAAAATTGCATTGTCTGAGGCTGAACAGATGAAAATTGTCACCAAAAGAAGCAAGATAGACTTTCATAGCTCTCACGCCAGTGGCTTAGGTGCAAATGAAGGAACTGGTGTTTCACCAGGGGTTCCCGATGTACCTACATATGGATCTGAAGATGAACAGATTTCTTGGAAGTCTAGTGAAGAGGACGATGATGATGAAGTAAGCATGAGTAAAGACAATGATGACAATGTTGATGATGAAGATGACGACAATGCTGATGATGTAGATGATGATGATCAAGATGATGACAATGAACAGACTGAATCAGACAATGATGATGACGACTTTGTTCATCCCAAGTTGTCTACTTTTGATAAAGAAGAAAGACATAAAGAAAAGTTGGATGAAGAAGAAGATAGTTCTGATCAAAAGATTCAAACACCTTCTCATTTTGAATTCACTGATGATAAAGCATATGATGAAGTAACTCAAGGAGACAATGTTGTGGAAGAATAACTGGATGAAGATAAGTCAAATGAAGATGAAGAACTGAATGAAATGTACAGGGATGTGAATGTCAATTTGGAAGGAAGAGATACTGAAATGACAGATGCTTCACAGACTAATATTCAAGCTACTCAAGTTATAGAAGATACTCATGTGATAATCACCAGTGTCACTCCTGAAGTTCAACAACAGAGTTCTTATGTATCATCAGGCTTTATTTCCAACATGCTCAACCCTAATCCAGATACAGGTATTGACTCCATTCTAAATCTAAACACTAAGTCAACTTCTCTGGTAGATGTTCCCATCACTACTAATGGTGAAATGCCTCCTTCATCTGTAACAACACTTCCTTCACCACCCATTCCTCTCATTCAACCTCTGCAATAAACACTAGTTTCCACACCAACAATTGTTCTAAGTACCTCCCTACAAAATCTTCCAACCTTTGGTTCCTAATTCAAGTTTGAAGATAGAGTAAAATCTTAGAAGACAACTTCTTGGAATTCAAGCAAAGAAACCTATCTGCTGAAGCTGTTTCATCAATTCTTGGTATTGTTGATAAGTACCTTGCCAACAAGATGAATAAAGATGTAAAAGCAGCTGCTCAACTACAATCAGACAGACTTAGAGATGAAGCTCAAGCTAAAAATGAAGAATTCATCAATAAACTTGACAACAGTATAAAGAAAATCATCAAGGAGCAAGTCAAAGTACAAGTTAAGGAGCAAGTCTCTAAGATTCTACCAAGAATTAAGAAGTCAGTAAATGAACAGCTTGAAGTTGAAGTTCTGAATCGTTCATCTAATGAAGCTAAGACATCACATGCTATAGCAGCCAACCTATCTGAACTTAAGCTGAAGAAGACTCTCATAGATAAAATGGAGAATAGCAAATCAATCCACCGACCAGTTAAACAGAAGACTCTCTACAAAGCATTGGTTGACGCTTATGAAACTGACAAAGACATCCTTGAAACATATAGAGATACTTTCATGTTTAAAAGACGTCAAAATGATAAGGATGAAGACGAAGAACCCTTCGCTGGATCAAACCGGTGGTCCAAGAGAAGAAGAGCTGGAAAAGAACCTGACTCAACTAGTGCACCAAAGGAGAAGACTTCCATGTCAACTGGCAAGTCTAAAGAAGGGTCCAGATCTTATCAAACAGAGAAGCCA
>BQNB010174473.1:230-13256 GCA_026074375.1 Tanacetum coccineum
ACTGGAATAAGGTATGATAATTTCTTTGAGATTATGGTGGACTCTGTGTTTTCGTCCTTGGGATCACAAATGTTGGACGTTATTTTATTGTAACCACAACGGTTACAATAACGTCCAACATTTGTGATACAATAACGTCCCTCCCAAGGACGAAAACACACAGTCCACCATACTCTCAAAGAGATTGTCATAGCTTATTCCAGTAAAGGTGTCGTGTCTAAGAAACGGTGATGGTTGAAAGGCTGCAATCTCCACTTGCACGTCTAACCTCTCCATAAAGATGATATGGAGAAATCTCAACGAGGAGTGAAGTGTTAATCTTTTTAGAATATCAAGTAAGGGTTAGATATTGAATTTCTCACTCAATTTTGCCGTGTACAGCATTAAAGATGTAAGATTAATGGTGTTTGAAAACCCAAGAGATATTGTTACCTTTATCCCCTCTATGTGATGAAGCTTATTTAAGAGAATGTGCGTATGAGTGATAGCTAGCAATATGGTGGAAGTATCATCTTGATACATGTCATTTCCCATCGAAATGCAACTAATATCTACATTATGATGAGTCTAACGATGTGGCTGATAATCCAATCGTAACCCTCAGTAGTCTCATCTACAACCTCTAAAACCACGTGTTTTGGCACGTCGATAAGAAGGGAAATATTGGTGTTTTCAAAAGCTTTTATAAGTTTTAAGTGAGGGTTTGTAAGGCGGACAAGTGATATATTTACGGATTTGATTAAAGATACAATGATGTCTGGATTGTGTTCGGGTATATGAGTATAACAGACCCCAATTTTGGGGTTTTGGTAGCGGGTCCCTGTTGCAAAAGTTGTGATGGAGAGTTTGAAGGATTGTTGAAATGATGTTGATTTTGGAGATAACATTGTGGCCGATGACTGGACGATGGGGATGGTTGTGTTAGAGACGGCGGCCAAGCAGCAGCAAATAAGCGCGATAAACAACTTCATGACGGCGGAAATGGTTGTGTTTACAAAAGTTGTTCTTTCTTTGGCAAGTTAGAGGAGATAGGGTTTTTTACTGTTTTTTTAATAGATAATTTATAAAATTTATATTTAAATAAATGAAAAAAAATATTCGGTTCATTGTCAACCGATATTCAACCTTATTTAATATTCGGGTTTAGGTTGAGTAAAAGTTGGTCGTGCATTGGGTCAAAACACCAGCAGTTTATGATGACCGTGGGGATTTTGATGGTTGTGTTTCCAGGATTTTATACTTTTTCAAAATGTTACATTTTAGACCCTAGGGTTTGGAAAATTACAAATAGGTCCTTGGAGTTTGCATTTTTACGACTTTGGTCCTTTAACTTTGAAAGATATACCAAGTAAACCTTGGAGTTTGAAAAGTGACATAATAGACCCCTATAGTTATAACTCTGATAAAATGACATATTCAGCCCCTTTTGTTATAAGTTTCCGAAAGTTACGATACATGTCCAAATTACCATGCAAGCTTATTTTAAAATTTCATTAGACATTTATAAGTTATAATAAACTAAAATATGAAGTTTTAACGCAACACAAGTTTAAAATAACGATTCGTTAAGCTAGGAAGCAAAACGGGTCGAATTAGGGTTTCAAAACGTAAACGCGTGGGTTTTAAGTTCAAATTCCTTCATTAATCAATAAATTAGTTATTTTAACATTAGTTAAGCATGATAGGATAGATTATAACAATATTTAACCATTATAACATTTAGTTTTAAGAAAAACACGAAATTAGGGTTTCGGGTGTACGGTTTTGGATCAAAACGGAAAATGAGCATGAATTGAGTTATGAAACTTTAACAAGAGTATATTTAGGATCATATGAACATTATAAGGGTGTAGTAGCAGAAGTATAACATTCAAAACCTGGGTTTGAGCTTCAAGGAGCAAAAATGGTGGAAACGGGTCAGAATCGGGACTTTCGGCTTCGTACGGCTAGAGTAACGACTCCCGGGCTTCGTTTCTTGGTTTCTTTTGCTTCCTTTCTGTACTTGAGCCTTCTTAAGATCACTTAGGATCTATTAGAGCAAAGGATTGCTTCTATAATGGGTATGAGATAAGAGAGTGGGGGATGAAGAAAAATGAAGTGTTATGGCTCCTATTTATACTCAAATGAAGCATAGATGACTAAGGAAGCTTTGGTTCTGTTCTTGGACGTGTGGAGCAGCTAGGGGGTGACTAGGAGAGGCTATATGGTGATTTGTTAAGGCTAGAAACTAGATTGAAGGTGTGGATGGCCTAGATGGAAGCCACGGCTAAAGTAGGCAAAAACATGCACATGGTGCCTTCATTCTTGACCATGGAGGAGTCAAAGCTGCTTAGTAAGCTGCTACTATGAATCTAGAAGGGTTCTTGGGTGGTCATTTGCACATGGTAGCATTTTAAATGGGTCAAAATGAATATGGAAGTGGTTCGGGTCAGTTTTGGGCTTGACGTGGTGTTCAAGGGTTTTTCCAAGGTACATTGTGTTTATAATGATTAAGGATAGATGAAATAGGTTGTTAAGGTCTGGTATTAAAGTAATTAGCAAAGATTAGGAATTGGTTTGGGTTAAAACGGGTTATTCGTTTGGGTTAAAACGGATTAGAATTGAAGAAATGGGAGTATGGGTTCAACTAGGGCTCGTTTAGGGTTTTCTTGACTTTCTTGGCTTATATTTTGCATACATTTGATTAGGAATGATAGGTTACTGATCCTAGGACCTATATAAAGTATTATCAATGAATTTTGGTCGTTGGTTTAAGTTAAAATGGGTTGAAATTGAGAAAACGGGTCAAAATGATATTTAAGGCATAATTAGGGTTTTCTGGATTCGTTAGGGTTTTCTAGGCTTTGATTTCTTGTACATTGCTAAGTTAATGATAGATAATTATTTATAAACTTATTTTATGAGTTTACAATGGCCCTTGGTTGGTTATTTGGGATTAGAATGGTTTAAAACGAGTAAATGGGTTAAATGAACCAATTAGGTACATTTAGGGTTTCTAGGATATGTTTTACGTACAAGTGAAGTAGAATGATGAAGTAATGATGAAATAATGATTGAATAGGATTGATATGATTGTAAAATAAGTTCTTACAACTTATTTGAGTGTTGGTTTGGGTTTACAATGGATAAAAATGAAGAAACAAGTCATGGTTTAGAAACTAGCTCGGTTTTAGGGTTTAGGGTTTTGAATTAGGGTTTTGAGTGTAAAAAGATGTATGAAAGCTTATGAATAGAATAATTAGGGTTTACACATTGTATATTGAGTGTATTAGCTTGCACACAAGTGATGGTAAAGAAATTAGAATGAAAACGGAGGTAAAACGGCTATTTAGAGATCATGCTTAATGACTTATACATTGAGCTTTTAGAGATTGGTACTTTGACTTGAAAGATTTATATTTCAAATGAGATATCATATTACTTGTACATATGCTTTAGTAGCTTGTGCATTCACTTTAGGGGTTAACCCTTCCATGAGATTAGGGTTTGGAGGTATATGATAACGGTTTAGAGCCCGTTTTGATATAACGTTGTGAATGGTACATTATAGGAATAATGTACTTTGTAATAAGGATATGAAATATATGACTTTGACATATTGTGAATGTTTTTCTTGACATATAGGAAGACAAGAGGTCTTAGATAGGTTGCCTGAGCTCGTCTACTTAGTTATGACATACTGAGATATATAAGTAATGTAATAAAGCGAAAAATTTCCCCGTATAATTGTGATAATAGTAAAATAGATTTTGCATTTGATGAAAATTCTTGAGTTGTTATATTATGGAGCCTAAAGGTCAAAGGGAATGATGTTCTAACATACACTAAACGATTCCAAGAGCTAATCCTGATATGTACCAAGTTTGTTGCCAATGAAACTGAGAAGGTTGACAAGTACATCAGTGGACTTCCTGATAACATTTATGGAAATGTCAAGTCTGCCAACCCAAGAATTTTGAAAGAACTATTGAGTTGGCCAACGACTTGATGGATCAAAAACTCCGCACCTATATGGAAAAGCAGACTGACAACAAAAGGAAGGCTAACGATTCATCCAGAAACAACCATGGTCACCAACAACAACCCTTTAAGAGGCAGAATATCGCCAAGGTCTACAATTTGGGGACAGGTGAAAAGAAGCCATATGAGGGATCTTTGCCCAAGTGCACCAAGTGCCATTTTCACCACAATGGCCCGTGTACTCAGAAGTGCCACAAGTGCAACAAGGTAGGGCACTTTGCCCGCGACTGCAGGAGTTCTGGCAACGTAAATGTTGCTAATACTCAGAAGGGCAATGGGATAAATCCCAAAAGAGATGGTTGTTTTGAATGTGGAGCTTCAGGACACTTCAAGAGAGATTGTCCAAAGTTGAAGAATAATGATGGGGGAAATGGGAGTGCACAAGGCTGGGTGTATGCAGTTGGGAATGCAAAGAAGAAAGGGAATGCATCGAGGGACCCGGACTCCAATGTCGTCACGGGTACGTTCCTCTTAAACAACCGCTATGCATCTATCTTATTCAACCCTGGTGCCGATAGAAGCTTTATATCTACTTCATTTAGTTCCCTGATTAACATCACCCCAACTCCACTAGAAAATAGTTACGATGTCTTATTAGCTGATGGGAAAATAGTTAGGGTAGACACTATAATGCGGGGTTGCACTTTATATTTCTTAAAAAAAAAAAAAAAAAAAAAAAAAAAAAAAAAAAAAAAAAAAAAACCAATCGTTAACATAGATCTAATGCCCGTAGAACTGGGTACGTCTAATTTTGACGTTATTATTGGCATGGATTGGTTAAGAAGGTGTCACGTCATGATCGTGTGTGATGAGAAACTTGTTCGAGTTCCCTATGGGAATGAAACCTTGATTTTTTATGGTACGAAAAGTAACAACGGGAGAGAATCTTGGTTGACCATTATCTCATGTTCAAAGGCTCAAGAGTACATGGCAAAAGGATGTCAGATCTTTTTGGCATAGATATCCGCCAAGAAAAGGAGGACAAGTCAGAAGGAAAGCAACTTAAGGATGTACCAATCGTCCGAGATTTTCCTGAAGTGTTTCCTGAGGACTTGCCGGGTCTTCCTCCAACTCGACTAGTGGAATTCCAGATCGACTTAATCCAGGAGCCGCACCCGTAGCTCGAGCACCGTATCGATTGCTCATCCAAAAAGAAGAATATCAAAAAATAAAGAGAACAACTGCTAGACCTTTCGACAAAGCTATTAAAGACCCAGTTCCTCACCTGGGAGCCCCGGTCTTGTTGTCAAAAAGAGGATTGGTCATTAGATGTGCAACTGACTACCGTGAGTTAAATAAGTTGACAGTGAAGAATCGTTATCCACTCCCAAGGATCGACGATTTATTTGATCAACTCTAAGGATCCAGTATTTATTCGAAGATAAATTTGAGATCGGGTTATCACCACCTTAGGGTACGAGAGCAAGATATTCCAAAGATGGCATTTCAAACTCGGTATGGTCATTACGAGTCTCAGGTTATGCCATTCGGGCTAACAAACGCACCTGCGATATTCATGGACCTCATGAACCGAGTGTGCAAGCCCTACTTGGATAAGTTCGTAATCCTCTTCATTGATGACATACTTATTTATTCGAAGGACAAGAAAGAGCACGAAGAACACCTTAAGGTAATTTTGGAATTGCTTAAGAAGGAGAAATTGTATGCCAAGTTTTCAAAATGTGAATTTTGGATCCCGAAGGTACAATTTCTTGGTCACGTCATTGATAGCAGAGGAATTCATATGGATCCAGCCAAGATAGAATCTATCAAAGATTGGGCATCTCCTAAGACACCGACGGAGATCCGCCAATTTTTAGGTCTTGCTGGTTACTATCGAAGGTTCATTGAAGGATTTTCGAAGATTGCTAAATCAATGACGAAGCTTACTCAGAAAGGAATCAAATTTGATTGGGGAGAAAAGGAAGAAAACGCTTTGTCATTAATAAAATAGAAGTTATGCAGTGTGCTAATTCTGGCTTTACCTGAAGGAAAAGACTTTATAGTCTATTATGATGCTTCACACAAGGGTTTAGGTGCAGTATTGATGCAGAGAGAGAAGGTGATTGCCTATGCTTCTCGACAACTAAAAATTCATGAGAAGAACTACACCACTCATGATTTAGAACTTGGATCGGTAGTGTTTGCTCTAAAGATATGGAGACATTATCTATATGGAACCAAATGCACCCGTGTATCACCGACCATAAAAATTCTACAACACAATTCCTGACCAAAGGATCTTCACATGAGCACGTCGTTGGCTATAATTGCTAAGTGAATTACGATACTGACATACGTTATCACCCGTGAAAGCAAACGTAGTGTCCGTGCATTGAGCCGTAAGGAACGGATGAGCCAATACGGTTCGAGCCTAATTATAACTATTGTCCTTGAATCTTCCCAAAACGAATACTATAAAACTCAGATCGAGCCTTAAACCAGAGAAACTTGAAATGAAGACGTAAGGTGGTTGATCAAAAGTGATTAACCTAAGGAAAGTTGGAACCAGCACCATGGAACTTTAGTTTAAATGGTAAAAAAGAGTTTGGTTACCTTGCTACGACGACTTAAAGATCTGTGGTTATGCACGAAATCCCATAAGTCTAAAGTAACTATCTATCCCGTTCTAAAAAGAATTTAATGTGTTACCAAGACATGAAAAAGATATATTGGGGCCCAATATGAAAGCTAGACCATCGCCACATAGTTAGCAAGTGCATGACGTATGCAAAGGTTCAAGGCCGATCATCAAAGGTCCATCAGGAATGTTAGTACAAACCACATACCCCAGTGGAAGTGGGAATAATATCAGCAAATGGATTTATCACCAAGCTTCCTAAGTCGTCACAAGGTTTTGACACCATCTGGGTAATTGTGGATCGACTCACAAAATCTGCTCACTTCTTGCCAATAAGGGAAAATGACCCATTAGATAAGTTGGCAAGGTTGTACCTGAACAGGATAGTAGCAAGACACAGAATACCTGTTTCAATCATCTGTGATCGTGATGGGAGGTTTACATCAAATTTCTAGAGATCATTTCAGAAAGCTTTGGGTACAGATCTGAGTATAAGCATTGCGTATCATCCAAAAACTGACGGTTAAAGCAAGAGGACTATTCAAACTCTCAAGGACATGCTACATGCTTGCGTGATCGATTTTGGAAAGGGATGGGTTAAGCATTTGCCATTAGCCGAATTTTCGTATAACAACAGTTATCATGCTAGCATAAAGGCCGCACCTTATGAGGCACTT
Organism: Tanacetum coccineum; assembly: GCA_026074375.1. Lineage (NCBI taxonomy): Eukaryota > Viridiplantae > Streptophyta > Magnoliopsida > Asterales > Asteraceae > Tanacetum > Tanacetum coccineum. The sequence goes on from BQNB010174473.1 coordinate 7,509, forward strand.
TATGGCCAAAAATGTCGATCACCTGTGTGCTGGGCCAAAGTTGGAGAAGCTCAACTGACCGGTCTAATAATGATCCAAGAAACAACGGAAAAGATCGTCCTGATCAAGCAGAGAATTCAAGCTGCTCATGATCGATAAAAGAGCTACGCTGATTTGAAGCGAAAGCCGATGGAGTTCGAAGTTGGGGATAGGGTTATGCTCAAGGTCTCACCTTGGAAAGGGGTTGTACGATTCGGTAAGCGGGGCAAGTTGAACCCGAGATATGTCGGACCTTTCAAAGTGTTAGCCAAGGTTGGGAAGGTTCCTACAGGAAAGAACATTCCTTAAGAGTTGAGCAAGGTACACCATACTTTCCAATGTGTCTAATCAGAAGAAATTGTACTCTGCGAACCATTAGTCATGCCGTTAGGAGAATTCACGTTGATGAAAGCCTCCAGTTTTGTGTGAAAAGCCCGTGAGATCATGAACGGGATATCAAACGATTAAAGCAAAGCCGGATACCATTGGTTAAGGTTCGCTGGAACTCTAGGAGAGGTCTTGAGTTCACCTGGGAACGTGAAGATTCGTTCAAACAAAAATACCCACACTTTCGCAACCGAGCTCGTCATCACGTACTAAGGTCTTAAGCTTTAAGACAAAGCCCTTTTACGGTAGAGACTGTAACATTTCTCAATTTCAGGTCATTTTACGACTCCTATTATTCGTCACTATTTATTTTAGTCCGATACGCGTTTACTTTTATTTAACTTTTGGGCTAAATCGCGTAGACTAGAAATAATCATTTAACGTAAACGGTCACCAAATAAATTAAGGTTTACGTCAAGCAAGTGTTATGTAATTATTAGGAAGATAATTATTAACTTTGCGTATTTTATTTTTATTGGTCACGTAAAAGGCTTACGATTCGTAATAAAATACATTTAGACACACCCCCGAAAATACCTAAGACTTACTAGACTAAACCAATACCCACATTTAAACCTTAAACCGAAAAATATTCAAATTCTTGTGTTTAGCCTAGCCATTTGTGGGGAATGTGGGTACACAAAACACTTAACTATTGTGAAGTAGTGCTAAATCTTCTAATTATCTCCTAAGTACATGTCCCCCCTATGTGAATAAACCTGTACTTAATGTCTCCTAGTTAATCTAATGTACATTGGATATTAGCCACTTTGGATCCTCCCTTTGTGTCTTGATATCTGCGACAAGCTAAACACACACACAAACCATAAGATTTCATGATCTTAGGTAAATCTTGTACCAACATCTTGTAATTAAGGATGGTACTAGGAAGTATTATCAATACCATGGGTGACTAACAAGAAAACCATAAAACCACTAACTTAGGGCACAGTTTGGTTTGATTAGGGACTAGGGAAAACCTAACTAAATATTAAGCCTATAAATACCCCTCTACACTTGCATACGACACTTCTTGAAACACTTATAAACACACAAACACTCAAACAAATAAACCATATTGTTTTCTTCTCTTGTTCGGGTCATAAGCCGCGACAAACATCCTCACAATTCATTCGAACCTAAAATAGGTGCTAGAGTCATCATACGAGGTCACAAGAAGAATACATGAGCCAAGGTTTGGTAAATTGTATAAGCTTTGAAGCTTAGGGTTGGTTATTCGATCGTGTATACATTTGGGTTATCATTCTACACGTCCAAACTCGTCATCATAACACTGGGACGCCGTGTAAGTCTTGCAATGCTAGTACACTCTTATATTATAAATCTTTCGTTGATTTCTAGTACTTGTAGGTCCGTGGAATATTGAAATTTAAACAATATACGTTAGTAGATCATGCTGTTTCAACCCCTGCATGGTTCAACGTAGCATAAATATACATATATTCGATCTTGTGTGGTGCTAGAATGAGTAAACATATTCAAAACAAGGCTTAACAATGACTAAGAGTTACACGTTTTCATTTACAAATGAATTTCACAAAACTTATACGTAAACATTCAAAGAGAACAAAATAGCGTGGCTAGGGAAGGTGTAATACCAACATATTAACGCTTGCATGGTTACACGAACCATAAGGAAAACATATTGGCCAATGTATTCGCGAGATTAAGCTTGGCTTATGGTAGTGGCTTATAATAAATTTTTGATGCGCTTTAATAAAAGAGTTAAACGCCCTAAGAAACCCAACTAGAGCTTAACAGGCAGAATGAGTTTGTGTAGACCCTTAATGGGCCATTGGGCCGACAGCCCACGTACGAATCAAACAGGCCCAACAGCCAACCTTTGGGCCACAGCTTATTAATAAGCACCCTAAGCTTATGGAAAGGTTCTAGTGTGCTTATTGAACTTATATAGACCCTAACATAAAATGTAAACATAACCGGACCCTTAACGGGCTTGGTAGCCCATTACCGTGACCAAACGAAGCCCATAAGCCACAAATAAGCTTAGACAGCTTATTTGTGAGCTTAATCAGTTTGTTAAGCTTATTATGAACATAGAATAACTAATGGGCCTTAAGAGATTAAGCCTAAAAGTTTAAAAACCTTATCGAGTTCTTATCGGGCCCAAAAGCCCATTAACGAGCTTATTGGCTTATAAATAAGCTGAGTAATAAAAACAAACCCACGAGGGCTTATTTGGATTAGAAAATAGGTTGGATCACATTATAAAGCCTTCATAAACCTTTTGAAAACTCTCGGGTTAGAATTATTCGGCTAACGAGCCTAATAAGCTCCAATAACCTCAAATAAGCTCACCTAAGCTTATTTTTCAGCCAACAGTTTTAAAATAAGCCTAAATAAGCTTAATGAGTGCTTATGTGCTTTTAGAAATCCCAAATGGACCCTTTATTTGCTTAATGGACCTTAGCGAGCCAAATAAGCCCGATAAGTCAAAATAAGCTCATCCAAGCTTATGTATAACCTGGCACAGCTTAAGTAGCTTATTGGAGTGTATTAAAGCCTATTGTTACTTGTTAGATCTTAATTTGGCTTAAATTATGATTTTACAAGTTAAGGGACTAAAAGTGTCAATTTGTAAACTTGTGGGTTAAAATTGCGAAAACTGTCTTTATAAAGTCTAGGGGCTGTTTCTGTCATTTCTGAAATTTAAGGGCTGTTTGGAACATGTAAGGACCTAAAGTGTAATTTGTGTAAAGTTGAAGGACTAAAGGTGAAAATGTACACGTACATGTGAAAACTTAAGGGTCTAAAGTGTAAATGTTACATTTTCATAAACTAAAAGGGGGCTGTTTTGTAATTACATAAAACTCAAGGGTAATTTATAAACAAAGGTGATTCTATAAACACTCAACGAATCGGGCAAATTATATTCGGATATTATACAAGTAAACCTCCGATTTAATAAATATGAATATTTATTAATAACACTTATATATATACTAGAACGTGTGAAATCGTATACCTTTCCAAGAGTCATCAACAATTTCAAATACATTAAAAATGTACACCACCACACAAGTGATAACAATATATATAAACTAGCAATTTATTGTAGTTTATACATTGAAGTCTTTAGCCTAAATTTGTAGACTAAGACTGGCCATATGTACTTAGGTATTTGACGGTGTGATTCATACTTGGATATCTATTATCATTTTCAGAGGATTATTTACTAAGGTGAGTTCATAGCTCCATGTTTTACAATTATTTAAATGATTTACATCTTTGGGGTGAGAACATACTTGTTTTACAAATTAGACGCAAGTGTACATTTTATACAATGATTACGTGTTTGCCTAAGTAGCGATAACCCACTGAGCCCTGTATCATGAACTGTCAATTACTAGATTGTGAGCGGGAATGTTATAAATAGATCTATTTGGTATCGACAATCCCCGTTCAGGTGATTAGCTATCACCGGGAACGAACATATACCATGTCGGATTTGGGATGTTGCGGGTTAGAACATCATTCACGGGCATTTATTGGCAATATATATCATTCATACATGTCAAGCTTCAGTGTCATGAGCTTAGGAAAACGTAATTACTTTTTATGATGTTTGCATTTGTTGCTTAATCATACACATGGAAATCTTGCGGTCCTACTATTGATTTACATAAACCTATGAATTCACCAACTTTATGTTGATATTTTAAGCATGTTTTTCTCAGGTTAATAAGGCACGGGGTGCTCAGATACATTAGGGGTCACTCTTTGGAAAGAGTCAGTACTAAAGATTTGGGCGTATTACATTTTGGGAACATTTGTTATAAACCGAAATCTTTACTTATATTGTCGAACAATTTGAAGCCATGAGCTTATGTAATGAACAAGCATTTTGTTAATCCAATGTATCTTTTTAAAACGACACGTTAGTGGTCGTTCTCATATCTTGTGCTATTGATCTATGAAGTAACGCCCTCGGATATTCAACATTCCGCTGCTACCCAGATTTGGGGGTGTTACAGATTGGTATCTAGAGCCAAGGTTATAGAGAACCAGGTCAAAAGTTTTGTCTGGACTATAACCATTTTCAAACACTGTTTTCACAAATGGGATTTGCGAGGGACATACATGCATTACTTGTTTACATCTAGCACATATATGCTTACATGATACACACTATTTTAGCATTAGTAGGGTACTAAGTGCTTACATGATTGATATATGCGTATAAAATATACTAAGTACAGTACTATAAGAGTCTTATAGATATAACATAGAGACCACTCTTATAATTAAAGCTTATAGACATATCATACCTATCTTTCCTATAAATAATACTTATATAGGTTATTTTTGCTTTTTGCAGTAATCATGTCTTCTGTGACATATGCGGTTACCTACACTTCCGTTTACACCGACTCTGAGCCTGGTAGAGCCTTCTAGGGAGCCGATGATGAGGAGATATCTGAGGGAGGCATCCCACGGGTCATCATATTAGGATACGACGGACTCTCGATGCAGCCAGTATCCCCACCATCACCGGATTACATACCAGACCCAGAGGATCCACAGACACCGCCAGTTCCTCAAGACGAGGATGAGCGTAAGCCTATGTTCGTATGGGCACATGATCCTGACTACGTGCCAGAGTCTATATACCCTGAGTATATACCATTGGAGGATGACCATGAGTTTCCAGCTGAGGAGCAGCCATTACCTCCTGTTGATTCACCTACTGCTGAGTCACCCGGATATGTTACTGAGTCAGATCCCGAAGAGGATCCAGAGGAGTACGAGGATGATGAGGCAGAGGATGGTCCGATCGACTATCCTATGGACGGGTGAGATGATGGAGATGATGATGACGGTGATTCATCTGGGGATGACGCTGATGATGAGGATGAGGGTGATGAGGACGAGGAGGAGGAGGAGGAGCACTTAGCTCTGGCCGACTCTGCCATTATTGTACCTGTTAATGAGCCTGTTTTCCCACCTAAGGGAATAGAGCCTATTATACCACCACCCTCCACCGGCATTATGATTGGGGCTATGATTACCGTTCGGCCTCAGGCTTCCATATCCCTTCCACCAGAGGCAGAGGTTGAGAGACTTTTGGCCATGACTACTCCATCACCATCACCACCTATCTCACTATCACCACCTTCTGCAGGGGAACGCCTTGTTAGGAGCATGGCCCCACCTACACATTCATCACCACCACCTGTGCCATCACCTTTACTACCATCATCTAGGTGTCCAACCCAAATCCAGACACTCAGGATAGCATCCACTTAGACTCTCATTAATGCAGTTACTGCCGCATCACCATCACCCCCACTACCACCATTA
>BQNB010174474.1:0-13255 GCA_026074375.1 Tanacetum coccineum
TCAGTAAGCACAAGGTGCAAGCGATACATTGGTGATTTTGTATTTTGGGATGACATGCTTAAAGATATGGATGCATTATATTCTAAGATGTGACACGCCCCGGACCCTTATTCCGCTGCGACCCAATTTGGGGGTGTTACAATGTTGGTTCGCGTCAGCATTATTATATTCGTTGGTGTTTTATGGTAGGTCTTTTTGGTGTTTGGTTATTCGGGTGTCATTTTTAGTTTAGTGGTTTACTTTTAGGTGTTGTCCGTTGATGGTTGTTATGTGATCTCCTGGTAGAAGCCTCTAAGGTGTTTGTTGTTTGGTGTTTGTATCTCTAGCATCTTGCAAATTTTATTAATATATTTGCCGTTCAAAAAAAATGTGTAAAAGTCTCTTGAATTTGCTCATATTAGATTTTCTTATAGTGTGGTAATACTCGATTTTGAGTGAAATAAGGACAAAATCAGTAGGAGTTTGTCATTACGTTTTGAAAGTACTTATGTGAATCAAAGTTAGATTATGTGACTCAGTAGGAGTTTGTCATTGCGTTTTTAACATTATTGTGTTTGTGTGTAAATCAAACAGGCCCCAGCAGCTCCCGGTGGTGAGACACACATGTTTGGTTGAATTTCGTATTTCTCTCTTCAATGCAAATGTCACTAAAACGGTGAAATTGGTACTTAACGATGACATAAGTTCCACCCAGCTTAATATCAATTGTAGTATCGTTTGCTTATCTCATATTTTAAAAAAAAACATCACCAGCGGATGTGGGTGTCAAGATTTGATCAGTTATATACGGAGTATTGTTTTTCTTCGTATTCATTAGTAAAGCTGGAAGTCCAGAATGTAGTTGTGCTGAACAGGCTTTTGAAACCTCCCTAACATAATCAACAAAGCTTTTTTTACCTTGGAACTGACTTGAGATATCATATGAGTACCAATTTCTAAAGGCAAAGATAAAAGAACATCTTATAAATTAAAGATGCTTTAATTAGCTTAGTGTTATTCCACATCAACAATGAATTTCAGATCCCTAAATTATATTTAATGATAATTTACATTAACATAAATGTCGTCGATTAGCAAGAAACAAACTGAACGAGCTTGATACAGTAGACGCCATTGAGCTTACGCTTTATGTACCGTATACCACTAAATCTTTATGATTTATAAGAAAACGACAAACAATACGTTTCCCTAATTCTTTCATATGCATGGTCATGGATGCCCAAATTCCCATCTTTCAATATAGTTAAGAGAGATTTATGATCAAGAACTCTTAAACCAATGCTAGCATGAAAGACACGGCTTTGAACCACTCGGATTGCCTTGTCTAATTGCCTTACTGCTTTCAACCAATTATTATTATTTTGTATTTTATGTATTTGATTACAAATGAATGGAATTTAGATATTGTGTGGTGAATGAGAGTTATCCTTACTGCTTCTACCTCTGTGTATTTAATTACAAATGAAAGAATTTTAGTTTGTTTTGATTTTTTGAAAGATACCGTGAGTAAAAGTCTCTTGAATTTGCTCATAGCTCGGAAATGCTTCATTTTTATTACAAGAAATGCGTCCTCTATTGGATTTTTTGTTGCTACTCCATTTTCCTTCAAGGCTTCAACAGTTGATCATCTACACAAGGAATTTGTAAAAGAGAACATGAGTGTATGGATAATTTAGGGAGTGATTGGAACTGCATTTATTTTTGAACCTGATTGCGTGATGTTTTAATAATCTGAAATCAAATACTCAATTGTACTATAGTGTCGTGCAAGATATAGCGTGTGGATGTGTTTCTCCTTCTTAAAGTGGTAATACTCGATTTTGAGTGAAATAAGGACAAAATCAATAGGAGTTTGTCATTGCGTTTTGAAAGTGATTATGTGATAACAAATACGCAATTTAAGTAAGTTTATCATCCAAACACTGAAAAATGATGCTAGAAACGTACTAAGAATAGCCGTTGCAGTTGGGCGATCCTTTGGATGAATTGGGAGCATACTCTTCACCAATTTTTTTGGCTTTTTCTGATATCAATGGCCTTGGATAGCTAGCCCTATCAGGTTCAACTTTCAGTACGACCTCAAATATCTCACTCTCTTTGTCTATATATTTGCATGTTGAATCAAAGTTAGATATTGTGGCGCAAATAAAAAACATAAAATAACATGTTACGCCTATACAAAGATATAGTTTCACTCAGGTCTTAGCACGCTCATATATAGTGTAGCTAGCATGATTCCTTCCAAAACATCCATTCTTAGTCAATACAGTAATATATTTATTTTTTTAACATTATTGTGTGTGTAAATGAAACAGGCCAGCTCCACGCATCCCAGCACCGAGACTTCCAGGAAGAAACGGGAGGAGAGGATGGTGACCATCTCTTTCTTGATCATCAGAGAATATGGGGTGCTATGTTTACATGGATTCAACTTCAGTCTTTTTTTTGCTTTAATTTCCTCATGTTTTTATGTTTACCGGATGATGTTTTATTTTATTTTAACATAGACACCTACATGTGATGTGGTGAGATACATGTTTAGTTGTTAATTTTTTTTGGGTAAAGAATTACCCCGATAAAGTATATTAATCACAAAAATGTTAAGAACAATGGAATGTAGCTCAAATAACACACTAACCTCAAACTAAAGCTTGAACTACCACAAAAACAAGAGAGAGACATCAATAAGATGAAGCACGTCGTGTCTCAGACTCAGGTTCTGATATGGATTAGGGGATTCCTCTGGATTCAAAAAGTAATATTATTACTGTCAATTATTATAGTTTCTCATATATATTAGACGACATATGTGAACTTCATATCTGCAACTGCTTGACATTGCGCCAGTAATATGTGAACTTCATTACTGCATGTCCATAAACAAATAATTCGAAAAGAATGAGATGCGCCTTCTCGCTTCTAAGTTTGATGGTACATCCATGGCAGATTCTTTTTCAGTAAGCAAAAGATGAAGTCTTCTGATCTGGAGACAATGAACACATAGTTCACAACTTCACATATGCAGAGACATGATAAAAAAATATACAAATTAGTAAGATCATAACTAACTTTCTCTTTCCATGCATCTGTCTCTTTTGTAACAGGAAAGTTAAGTTCCGCAAAATACTTACGACTTGGGTCCATCATGCTGTAGATATGAATAAAACGAAAGAAATTTAAAAGTAAGTCATATTAGATTATTCGAAGACACCATGAATTAATATAGTTTAACCTAGAATCTCGCTCATCAAAAATCTCTTTTTTCACAACTTCCAACATGTTGAGTAGCATGATTACGAGTTTATCCTTGTCACTTGCTTCATGTTTTATCTGTAGAATAAATTTTATTAACATAATTGTGTTAAAAGCTGACAAGGAAAAGCAAAAAGATTGGATGTAACCAAAATCTCGATAAGCTGGACGAGATGATCAGCGAGGCTAGGCAGATAACTCATATTCAACTCCCTTATGATATCTCCTTCCTTTATGTGTTGGTTAACTTTTTTAAACATCTCAGTGATTTCTCTGCAAATAGACAACAAACCAAGTCACTTAATACGTATACGACTTCTTACACATGTACTGAAGGTAGAAAAATAAGTGGGTCGGGTGGCTTCACGGTTTGGGTAATAAATGGGTCATTTTTTGTCTAAATTAAAATAGGTTGATTTGGGTAGAACCTAAATACTTTTGTCCAGAAACTTAAACTTTTTATAAACATCTGATGTGTTACAAAATCCATATTTTAACACATCTTATATTTTGGATTAAATGATTCATGAGGTTTTTTCGACGCATTTGACTTTGAGCTAATCTTTTTAATTTTACCCGTTTGACCTGTTAGATGTAAAACATAACCCGATTTAACCCATTCATAGGTAAACGGGTCAAAACTTCCAGCTATAATATTAACTAAGAAATGACTTCAAGAATAAGAAAATCAAATATATTTTTGCATGAATCATAACATTCCTGAACATCACAAAGCATATAACCGTCTGTATTTAGTCTCTTTTGCAGTTCTCGTTCACGGTCACGTTTTTTTACTTTGCTGTCTTTCGCCATGTCCAAGGCTATTGGAAGCTGCAATTTTATTTTTTATAAGTCAACATAAGTATCCTCAATGTTTCGTGTATCAGAGTCAATCAAGAAGCATTGAACCTTGCTAGCAAGTAAAAACGGAGGCCATTGTATTAGATTTAAGTCAAAATCACCCCAGCATGGCATAAGTAGAAGGTCCATTTCCCTGATAACGCAAAAGTATATTTACAAATTAGTTCCAGTTAATATGAAAAAATATCAAAAGTACATATTTAAACTAAAGTACCTATTGCTTATCAGATCTTCCTCCCTGAAACTTGTTATGATTTTGTTCCATATATGAGCAAATTTAATGGTTCAGATGAAAAAATTTAACATAAAGTATTAAATGAAGAATATTATCCTTATGCAAGCAAGAAAATTTATCACCAACCTACATATTGATTTGGTTTATTTTTTAGGGTTTATGAATGTGGATATGTGTTTAGATTGCTGGAATAAATTGGTTTTAGGGTTTATCAATAGAGTTACGGTTATGTTAGAGTTATAGTTTATGGAAGAGATCTCAAATCATTGTGTTTATTGAACCATAACTATGTTGTTTTTGAATTCTAAAATACAAGTTATGGCATGGCACAGTGGTTGGAAGGCTGCTTGTTGTATCTAAAGACCAGGGTTCGACTCTTGCAATGGCTAAATTTTTAATCATTTTTCGAAATTTTGAAATTTTCATGCATTGTGGGTGCCATGTCATAGTTGAGGTGGCGTTGAGTCCTTAATTTCATATTAATAAGTGTGCACTTTCACAACCGACAAAATTTTCATTGATTGATTGAAATAATATATATCCACTAAAACTTTTTTTAATCTGATGAATTTTTTAGGGGAGTTAAGTACATAGATCGTCTTTGTGGTTGTCCCGAAATTGCAGGTTTCATCCTAAAAGTCCCGAAATTACACTGGTCGTCCCTGTAGTTGTTCATTTTGAGTTGACCGGTCCTTTGACCCTAACTCCATCTGAAATTTTGTTATCTTTTTGTTTAGGGGCAAAATCGTCCTTTCACGTCCAAAATGATCTTTTCCCAAACTTTTAAAAAAGTTTATTAATTAATTCACATCTTCATCTTCATCCTCCACTCCCACCACCATCCACCACTCTCACCACCATCCTTTTCGAATTTAAACCCAAAGGCATGTTCGTTGTTTTGGCATTTCCATTCGAAAATGATTATTCAGTTCATTTGAAAGAGAGATTATCGACATTGACCGGCTTTCAAGAAACATACAAGAAGTCAAAGATGTCGTTCTAGTCAAACAGAAAGAGTATAAGTCACTAAGATGCTCCATTTCAAAGTTCACTTCATCTCTTGGTTATTTCCAACAATGTGAAGCATAAGCCAAGGCTAGAACAAATACTGCATCATCCTATTTAATGTCAAAGAAAAAGGAGTTGACCCGACTTTTGACCATCAAGGAGGATACTAAACGTGCTCAGTTAAAGCTTAAACAATCTGAAGTTGAACAAAAGAATAACATAGCAACTATAAAGCTAAAAATTAAGGAAGAGAACAAGAAACGTGAAAAGGACACAGTTCTCCTCGCTATTGACAATGTCGAGTGGCAATCAAGTGGTAAAGCAACCGAATTACTTAAATCTGAAGAAGAAAAGACAAAGCTACAACTTCAAATGAATCATGAAAGTGAAAAACTCGAGATCATCAAGAAAGAATCCGACAAACTTGGCAGAAAGTTACAGGATTTGGATCAAGAAACGCAGACGGCTGAGGTTGAAATCCATAAGTGCATTAAGTCTACAGAGGAGATGGAAAACAAGCTTCAAAGCAAACTTAAAAAGAAAGATGTTGTATTGGAAATGAAAGAAAACGAAATAAAGGAATTTGAGAATATGTTTATTAAATTTCAAGAATCTATGTTTCAAGTTAGAATGATAGAGGAAGAAATGAATATACTGAAAGAAGAAATGGAAACAGAGATGAAAAAGAACAGATGTCAAAGGGAGAAAAAAGTAAGAGTATGCAGAAAATGAGTGATATGTTTGAAGAGACAAAAGGGTTGCTGTCTGAGAAGTTGGTTGAAGATCTTCAAAACATATGTTCATCTTTTTCGGAGTTTAGGTCAGTGCTTGAATGTTGATGATTGATTTCCATGGCTATAAACTAACACTAGATAACTCTATTTGACTAACATGAATTCTATTGAGGAGTTCATGTTTTGTTTCAGCAATGTAATGTCACTTTAATTTCAATGGTGTGATTATGTTTTTCCTATGATTTATTTTGTTGCACAATCAAGTATCCCATGATGTCTAAAACAAAAATAGAAACCACTCTTATTAAGCTGTCAAAATGGATGTGTTGGGTCATGCAGGCTACATAGTATACTAAAACGGGTTTAGATTGAAATGGGTCATTACTAGTATGGACCAGGTCAGAGTGGTTTAAGACTATGCTCTATGAATATAAAGTTTTTTTTGGTTTATAGGTACTTACAAGAGAGAAAGCAGTTTCAAGCCCCTTTGGCAGCTTTCCAAATAAACCAGCTAAAGCTAGTTCAAATGTTGTCCAATATATAAGCAATGTTTCTAATTGGTTGGCGTCTTTGCAAGCTCTATGAGAGCGGTAAAATGACTCCTGGTCAAGCCAGATTGGGAAAGGTTTGATTTCTTCTTTTTCTTGTATTAACATATTAATTTGTTCTTTGTTTAACAAGTTATTATGCAATCACGGATCATGTTGAGGTCACGGGTGCCCTGGTCTATTTGTGACTGCAAATGCGCTAGTTACTTCAGAAATAGCCAGAGTTGATGCAAGTTGCTCTACGTTTATTTTAGTGCATTCTTCTTTGGCAATGCTCACCATATGTAAGATCTTGATTCTACTATGTAAACTTTTAATTTTTCAGCATGTAATAAAATGACTTCCATTAGAGGTAGCAAAAGGGGGTTGGGGGTAACTGGCCAAAATCGGTTTGTGGGTCATTTTTATATGGGTCAAACCAAAGTAGGCTGGGTTCGTTTAACCATTTGCGCATAGTTAAATTTTTTGATTTGACCTATTGACTCGTTCGAGATAAATGCAACTCAATTTAACCCAATTATAAGTAAATGGGTCAAGATTATTACCACCAAATTCTATCAGTGATGGGTAGATAAATTGTGTAGCTTATATTTTTTTAACAGCTTTGTGCGGTTCAGAAATGAAAAAACAAAAGTATTTGCCATCATTGGCCAAACTGGACACAATTACTAGTTGGGTAAGTGAGCATATTATGTGATGTCTAATGGTCTTAGACTATGTGCGCCTGATTATTAGGGTTTGACCGAACCTGACAATGGAAGCGATGCAAGTGGCCATAGAACAACAGCAACAAAGGTCATTTTTTGTCACCACTATATTGTTCAGTTGATATGGAAGCATCATTTTTTTTGTGTCTTCTAATGCTTTTGAGTCATCAAGTGGAAGGAGGTTGGGTCATTGAATATATATGGAAATTTCCATTGTGATTAGGTGGTGTTGGAAGTGGCGTGGCGAAAAGTGGTGGTGAGTGCATTGGTGGATGGAAGGGGGTGGTGGGTGGTGGTGGAAAGTTTAATACTATATTAATAATGATGCAGGCTTGGTCCGGGGTTAACTTTTGCTAATGAACTCGACAATAATATACCCTGACAGATAATAAAAGTTAACGAAATTGTATTGAATTTTAACGGTCAAAGGACCGGTTAACTCAAAATGGACAACTACAAGGATGATCAGTGTAATTTCGAGACTTTTAGGACGAAACCTGCAATTTCGAGACAACCACAAGGACGATCTATGTACTTAACTCTCTCACCGCTCTCCTCGGTATATATATATATATATATATATATATATATATATATATATATATATATATATATATAAATACTATATAATATAATACCGGATCGATGATAATTATTTATTTTGAGAAGAAAGAGGAATGTTTTCAAAAATGATAGATTTTTAACTTTGATTTAAGTTTTTCAAGCGTAAAACTCATTTTAATGTGATTATAATCTAAAATGTGTAAAAAAAAAAATTCGAATCAATGTTAAAAAAATCTCTTGATTTTGCGATAAAAAAATTACCTATACAAATTTAAGGAATCATACCATAACTCTATTTTAGGCATTGATTTGTAATCAAATTTGTGATTTATATTAAATGATGTTTACTTTGTGAATCAAAGACAAAAAATAAAATCAATTTGCTCAACGCAGAATTTCTTAATCATCGCCAAAAAAACAACCTTCTCAATGGAACCGAGCATCTATAAAAAATATATATATAAATAATATCCTATAACCGGAGCATATAAATAAATAGATATATATAAATAGATAAATGTAAGTATTCATAATAATATCTATGTAATATAATAAAGATATATAATATATATATATATATATATATATATACATATATATACATATATATACATATATATATATAATATAATAAATATATAATATAAATATATATATAAATATATGATATCATATATATATAAAGATATTATATCTATATATATATATATGTAATCCTATAAAACTATTATATATATATAAAAATCTCTATGTATATAAAAATATCTATGTATATTTATATATAGTATATATATATATATAATATATATAGTATGATATCATATATGTATGAATATAATATAGATCTATGTATATATATATAATATATATATATATAATATATAAATATCTATTATAATGAATATATATGTATATAAATAATATAAATATGTATAATATATATATATATATAAATTATAATAAATATATATTATAATATATAGTATAGAGAGATAGATATATATTGAGATTGTTAATAAAAACCATTTTTTTCGTACAGAACCAGTTTTTTTACTCCTAATAATGCATGATGTACATCATATCAATGCAAGATGTCATTTTTGTAAATATCCATTACTTATTTTAGAAAAATAAAATAAATTAAAGGCATTATGGGCATTTTACTTTTAAAGAGTTTAAAAACTGTCCCACATATTATCACAAAAATAAAAAGGTGTATTCATCCCTAAAAAGGTGCTAAAACCTGCCCAAAACCAACTGTGCCTCTCTCTCCAGATCTATAATTCTGGAAAAAAATAGACATCACATCATCTTCTCAAAATCTCATATATAATTCGTGATCTCTTATCTCTTTGACAGTTAAAAAAGATTAGGTAATGATAGTCGTAACCTAAATAATCACTCACTTATTTTTTAGCATTTTCATTTTTTTTAACATCTGCTATTGTTTTGACTTAATTTCTAGATTGGGATTTGTTGAGCCGACACCAATTCAGTCGCAAGGTTGGCTTAAAGGAAGAGACAGCTCAGTTGTACTAGTGTCAGCTCCTACCAGTGAATTGGCTGCACAGATCTAACAAAAAGATGGAATATTTGGGGCACATTCTTGAACTAAAAGTACTTGCACAAAGTGCATCTAAGCGCCCAATAATTCGAGATCTACAAAGAGTTACGGTATTAAATTTACATACCCACTTATATGAGATTATGAAGCAAAGGGTTGCATATACGAAAAATATCGTAGACAGTTTTGAACAAATTGTCTACAACTGTGAACAAATTGTTATTATCAAAAATCATAACTTTTCTAAATAATCATAACAATAATTTTTTGAAAATAACTTTTTAATAATAACAATCATAACAAATTGTAGTAAAGTGATGATTTTGGGTCGTAGGTATTGGAATTTGGGTGTTTGGGTAAGAAAACATGTATGCACTAGTTCTAATTTTTGAATGATGTGTTCTATGGCGGATAAGGTATTGTTGTAACATTCAGTTTGCATTGCAATATTTGAAATGTGTGCGATAGATTATATGGTTGCAACATTTGATGTAGCTTTTGGTGTGAACAAGTTTACAACATTCAGTTTAGCTTTCGAAATGGTTTGGGTACACACTTTTCAGCATAAAGTTATATTTATTAAAAATTATAGGAATTTTAGAACAATATTTTAATTAATTTATAAAATAGTTACAAGATGATGGATTTGCTTTTTAAATGTTCCATTGTAGATATGGTAGAGATTTTAGGATGGTAAATCTTTTAAATATGTTTTAGTGTTTTTTTCTTTTCTTATTAGGATATTTATATCGACAAGGACTGTGCATATATGTTTTGCTAGTTGTTATGTCTATTTTTTGGCATAATTTGATATAGATGAAGATTGTGCATGTGTGTTATGTTATAATTGTAATGATTATAGATTCGTTTGGTCGTCATGTGTCACGAATTATAGTCCGTCATATATATGTTTTCCTTAAGTTATTTTAAGAACTAGTTTTACAATAAATTTAACATGGAATTATTCGATATAACTAGTTCTTTTTGTTCTTATATATTTATTTCAGTGGAGATCGCTCAATCATAAGAAAGACGTTGTTTGATGAAGATTATCGAAGAATGCACTTGTGTTTTAGCAGTCGTGGACATATGATCTCGAAAGGTGTGCATATTTGTTTTTGAAATACGTACACATGTATTATAATGTTTGATAATACTTTTGTTCTTAATTGTATTTTATTTAACATCAAAATTTGTATATGACATTTATGTTCTTAATTTGTTATAAATTTAGAGGTTACATGTATATTTTATATTTTTGGTTATAATTTCGAAGAGTAAAAAATGTACACTATAAACATATGTGCAATGATCATTTAAAAAAAACAGGTTTCATGTCTAAACAATTGTACACAAGAAACATATGTAAATTCACAATATTAAAAAAACACATATGAACCGTATTTTCTGAAAACATGTTTACTGGGAAAAAAATAAAAATAAAAATACATTTTTTATTCTGAAAATCAAGGAAATTAAAAAAAACGTTTTTATATTAATAAAATTCAAAAAGAAAATGAAAATATGTTTAGACTATATATATAGATAGATTGGTTCAAATAGGAAAGGTTTTAGGATAGAAATGATAAAAAGTCTATGCTATTAATTTTAATACATTCATTAAATACTATCATTAATTATAATATAACTCCATCATTAATGTGCCATAAAAATTGGTGTGTCGTTTCGAATGTGTGATTACAAATGCTCTTAAAAATTTTATGTGTCATTACAAATGTACTAAAATGTTAGTGTGTCAGTATATAAGTGTCAAGAAATTTAGTGAGACACAACAAATGTGTCAAAAAAATCAGTGTGTCATTACGTATGCATAAGAAAATTTAATGTGTCAAAAAAACCAGTGTGTCACTATAATATAACAAGGATGAATTTCTTGTAATTAATAGAAAAAAATCTTTTGAAATGGGTCAAACAACATTTATTCTTCATTAATGAAGAGTTATTTATTAAAACACAATCACTAATGTCATTCATTGATCAATTTTTTGCTAGTTACATCCAACCATCAAGAATTTTTTTATTCTTTCTGCACTAATATATTTTTCACAATAACCACACCCTATATATATATATATATATATATATACATGTATACATGTATACATGTACACATGTATACACATGTATACACACACACACACACATATATATATATATATATATATATATATATATATATATATATATATATGTACTAATATACTTTTCACAATTAACCATACACCCTATTTATATATATTCTACATGTATATTCTATAGAGTTAGGTCAAATGAGAAGTTTTCTTTAAATAGAAGGATAAGTAAGTAACTTTAACCCGACAAATATTACGAGATGCATCGTCTTTAATTAGTGCATCTCTATAATATTAGATGCATTTTTATTAACGCATCACTAATATGTTTTTCTTTCTTTTTTTTAGACTGCTTGACATATATTAGATGCATTTCATGATTTCTCTTGTTTTTTGGTCCTCTACATGTGCCAAAATCATGAAAATCAATTTGCTCCATCTACACATCAAATTAACTTTCGAAACTCAAAATGGTGCATCTAAATGAAATATATTAGTATCTAAACAAGTCGTTGCATCTCAAATATGTGGTTTTATTCACTTCTCACCACTTCTTATTTTAATTTACTTTATACACTGGATAAATTATTACACCTTGACTATATATTATATATATATATATATATTTATATTATTTATATATATATTATATATATATATATTTTTTATACAAACACTCACTATGTGTTATATGTTTATATATATATACATGTTATATATGTATACTTATATATAAATATATACTCTGTGTATTTGTGTGTGTATTATATTATTTATATTATATTGATTTATCATTTAGATATATATATATATTATATATGTATAAACAGGTATATATTTATACAGACTACACATGTGGGTGTGATATATATATATTTATATATATTTAATATATATATACTATTTTATATATATATATATATATATATATATATATATATATATATATATATACTAGTTGCAAAACCCGCCCGATGAGCGGGTATGACTTTTGATTATTGTTTTTATTTTTATTTTTGGTTGTTTTTTTTTAATTTCTTTATTATAGAAACATTTTTTAAACCATTTTGTTTATGTAAATGTATTTTCTAATAAAGTTTTCAAGCATGAAGGTGGTTTTATTGTTTGTATGTGCAATCTAAGGAATAAATTAACTAACGGTTAATGAATTATGAACATCTTAACCAAATATCAAATATGATATAATTACATAATTACCTATTATCGGATACCGGTTGGATGTATTCAGGAACGATTCCACCATTGTTCGCTTTAATTTTCTGTTGTAATTATGTCTAGATTTTGCATAAGTTTTCTATCAAAACTAACCCTAAATTAATCTGTCAAAACATCCTTGACAACACGCTCTATCCAAACGGATCCTAAAACCATTTTTCTAACCAAACAACGATTAAAACACATTCTATCAAAAAGGTAATATTGTGTTAATAGTGATACCAAAAATCGCTTATTAGAAAGAAAAAGATAGTCATACCAAAGATAATTTTCCATTAAGAATTAAATAGTACGTGAGCAATGTATTTTCCAGTCACTAAAGCAATAAAAGTTATATTAACAAAGGAGAACAATCAAACTAAAATTAACATCAGTAAGATAAATTAATAACCCTAATTACTTGATGATCTAACATAGAACTTACCGTGTGAAGGACATACATTCTTTATATCA
>BQNB010174475.1:0-13255 GCA_026074375.1 Tanacetum coccineum
AAGACCAAAAGTCAAAAAGTCAAGTCAGACCCAAAAAGTCAAAGGGTAAAATAGTCATTTAAAATTTCGAAAATTTCCGAATGTTACATTTGTTGTTTGAGTGAGAAGTGAATGTTTGTGAGAGAAGTTGTGTTTGTTTCAGATGAGTATTGAATCTAATTGTTAAGAAGAGAATGAAAGAGTTTGGATTGATGAGGTAGCTTAATTAAGGGTAGAAGGGAAAATGTGTTTGTTGTGTTTGTTTGAGTTTTAATCCAAGGGTGGAGAAAAGAAGAGTGCGTGAACTTAGATTGATGACATTGCTTGATCAAGAGTAAGGATGATGGAGTGTGTGTGTGTGTAATTTGAATGTTATAAAGAAGAAGGTGAAAGTGGATATGTGGTGGAGAATGTTTTGAAATGATATGTAAGATCCTTGATTGGGAATGTAGGGAACATATAACAAGTACAAGGATAATACATTGTGTAAGAGAATGTGAGTTGGAATTGTTGAGGATTATTTGGTGAAGGTTTATGTATATGAAGGTTTGAATATGAAGATGAAGAGTGAAGATGAGGATTAAATCAAAGGATTGATTTGGATTAATTATCACATTGCCATTAAGATAGAAAAGAGTGGGCATATGTGATTATGGGATTGTTTAGGAAGAAGATGTTTAAGGTGTGTGAAGAGGATGAAATCACTGATGGGTAAGAAGGGTAAACAAGTGATTAGAAAGAGTGGGTTGTAAGATTTTATAGAAGAAGTGTGGACTTGTACATGTGAGGAATACATATGAGTTTGTAAAAACATTTATGGGTAAGGAAGTGAGAAAAGTCAAAGTATGATAAACTTCCAGATACCACAAACTCAATTAGTCATTTAGACTTTAATCCATGATAATCAACAATGGATTTGATCACTAATCATCTTGATGCAAACAAGCTAAGTGCTCTACATTTTAATTAAAGCATATCCCATAACAGGAAAGGATGCGTTTACGCAAAGTGACATTTGACTTAGTTTGGCCAATAAGGGAGTAAAACCCGTTACGTGATTAGGAACAACTATATCCGAATTAAGGTTAAATGAATACTTTCGTTTGATGGTATGTTGAAAACATGATTATACTAGGTTTAGAAAGAAGTCTCGGCCTTGGCAAGAGGCGTTTGATAAACGGTTTGAGTTGGAATTTTATAGAAAAACAGGAGGATTCGTTTTTACTCCTCTCTAAATCTAAACATCATTTAGAGTGTTTCCAAATGCTCAAATATCATATACAATGTTAAAATATGTATATGAAAAACAGGAGGACTTTTAACATTGCTTTATAATGAATTATTGTGACTTTGTACATGGTTGTATATGCTCAAATACATATGCTCAAATAATGAATTATTGTGACTTTGTACATTGTTGTATATATTCATATACATATTTTAACATTTATATGTACAGATATTCATTACTCCAATTATTTTTTGTTGAGCAAGCTAGAGATA
The DNA here is from genome assembly GCA_026074375.1 of Tanacetum coccineum. Classification (NCBI taxonomy): domain Eukaryota; kingdom Viridiplantae; phylum Streptophyta; class Magnoliopsida; order Asterales; family Asteraceae; genus Tanacetum; species Tanacetum coccineum. Next base: position 1,483 of record BQNB010174475.1, read on the forward strand.
GTAAACACATAAGCAAAGCATATTTTATTAAGAACCACATAGGTTTCACATAAGTTGAACATTTGATTGAGACTATGGCCAATATCACATATTTTTTAAGTATCCTACTCTTTAAGGTTATCCTTTGATTCTTCCTTCCCAATATCATTCTCAACGACACAACTCATGTTGGTAGTGATGGCTAGCATGAGTTTAATTGCTTCATTGATAGAGGAGATCATGTCCCTATTTTCTTCCCTAAGATCTTTGATTAAGTTGATCATATTTATTGTATTTTCACAACAAATGGAGTAGCCATGCCCAATGTAATTTGGGCTTAGGGGATTCCCTATCTTATCCCAAATCCTGACTTCCCATATCCCTCTTATTAAATAAGGAGGGATCCCGGTGTTGTAGATCCTAGTTCTTACTTCCTTACTTGGAGTTTGAAGAATGACCACATCATTGACATTATCTTCTTCATTATTAAGATACAAATCTACATCAAACTCAGAGTCACTGCTTGAGTCTTCAAGCACCTTATCGTCAAGCACACTTTTTGGAGAGCTAACTTGGTTGTCCGAAAGCACCATTATTAAGTAGTGGTAATTATAGTGATGATGAAAGTGATTGCATTTGATATCCTTTTATATTGGTAAGATTTGAGTTAGGTATAAGATTTTGGATTTAACAAGTAGCTTTTGAGTGATTAGACTTAGTAATTTTGATTCTTTAAAGTTTTAAGGTAGTTGTGCCTTTTGTAATGAAGGTACTCTATTGGGAAGATAACTATGCCGTAGAGATTTGAGATTTTGGTTGAGGTTCTAATGATGTTATGTTGAATCTATGACCATGTTTGAGATTAAATTCAAATTAGATGATTTAGTTACACAAGCTAGTTCCTACAAGTATGCATGCAAGCACCATGATTTGTCTAGCTATCCATGAAATTGTAGTTTGTTGTGTCGAGATCCTCAATCATCATTTTGGATTTTTGGTTATGATAACTTTATTTTCGTTGCGTTACAAGGAAAATACTTAGGATCTCGGATGAGTGGTCCAAGTTATCAAACCTACTTTAATGTATATTTTAATCATTTTTGCATGTTTTATACATATTTGACACATAATCCATTATAGAGTAGCAAAGTGTTGCTAGGTATAATATCTCAGAGTTATGGTCGATGTGTTGTGTCAACATTGATAATATTAACTACCATAGTATATGGTGAATTAATTTCATAGTTTCCTGGATGGGATAACTATATTATCATGTTTATTAATTGTGCATTTTAGTTTGTTATGCAATACCATACTGAATTTGATTTCAAAAGAATTCTCTTTAACTAGGTGAGTAGTTTGTATCTTTACATAAAGTTCTTTTCTTTTCTTTTCTATCCTACTACACATAGCATGCAATCAACACAGAAAATGGGCAAGTTGACACAGATATAACATTTTCAATACAAGGATGAGTTGTGATCCAAAGTGATTTTGTCAATGAATTTGTCTATTTAATCTTTCACGTCCATCATGGGGAATAGAACATGCAATGTTGTGAATAAGTCGATTTCACATATTTAAATATGTGAGGCGATGATTATTATAATATTGATAAGATGTAGATCAAATTTTTTGTTCAAAACACATAAGTTTGACATGTAGATTCAGAGATATGTCAATCATAGTTTGAATAATGCATTGACATCTATCATTCATCTTATTAAAACAACAATGTTGCTTAACTTCCATGCTTTTTACATAAGTCCTAACACATAACACATAAGCACATAAGCTCTAAGAGTACAATTATTTCTAATAAGGTATGCAAACGATCTCTATACATTTACTCTTATTTTTGACCCCTCACACACTCAGATCAATATCCTATGGTGCATATCAACCATGAACAATCTCAACTAGACTCATGCAATTTGAACTTTGGGAAATGTCATGCGAAAATCCTAAGCTTGTTTAGTCTTAGACCTAAGTGTTCTCTCATTAACTCACCAATTACTTGTTCTATTGGGTGACCTTTAGCTTCTTTTAGACTCTTAGGATAGCCTTCATCCAAAACATTAACTTGTAATGACGGCGACCCATTGAGATCTTGAAATATGGGTTCAATGATCCTATCATCTTCTACCGAAGGAGTTGACTTGGGGCAAGCTCTCATCAAAGGTAACATTGAGAGATTTCTCAATTATCATTGTTTCCTTATTAAGCACTATGTATGCTTTACTAGTTTGAGAGTATCCTAAAAACACACCTTTGTACGACTTTGGGTCGAACTTGGTGAGATGTACTTTAGTGTTAAGTATAAATACTTTACAACCAAAGACCCTAAAGTACTCTAATGACGGCTTCCTATTTCTAAGAATTTCATAGGGTGTTTTATTAATGAATTTTCTAATATAAACCCTATTAAATATGTATGTTATCGTATCTAATGCATGACACCAAAACTTTTATGGAATGGATTACTCGTCTAACATAGCACGACTCATCTTTCTTAACTTGCGATGTTTTCTTTCAACAATCTTATTTGATTGAGAAGTAAACGGGCCCGACAAGTTATAAGACATTCCATGTTGTTCACAAAAGCTCTCAAATTACAATTTATCAAATTCGCTACTATGATTTGTTGCAATTGAAACAATAGAACAATCATGTAGGTTTTCAAGCTTTTACATAATATTTTAAATTTTTCTAAGACATCTTCCTTAGATTCTACAAACATAACCCAAGTGTAGTTTGAGTGATCATCAACAATCATTAAAGTGTAGAAGTTGCCTTTGTAACTTTGTATTGAAGATGGATCAAACAAATCTAACTGTAACAACTCTAAAACCCTACTAGTTGACACTTCATTCCTAGTCCTATTGTTTGCATTACCTTGACTCCCTAAACCACATGTATCACAAAAGTGTCTTTAAAAGCTCAACTTTGGTAGGTTCCTTACTAACTCGTTGGAAACTAAGTTTTAAACTAACCTCATATTGGCGTGACCTAACCTCCTATGCCAAAGCGTTGAGTTATCCACCACGGATGCAACACAAATTTGTTGTTTGGACTTATCTCCCAATTTGAAAGTGTATAGACCATTTCTCCTATGTCCTTTAGCTAGCGTTTTACTATTTCTATTAATAGCACAATCTAATTTAGTAAAGCTAACTACAAAATCATCAACATATAACTGTCCTACGCTAATCAAGTTAAAGGCTAGACCGCTTACATTCTCAACATTGGTAATTATAATGGAGTCATGAGTAATATTACATCCACCGATGACCTTGCCCTTTAGGTTGCTCCTAAATATGACATGTCCACCGTCATACACCTTGTATGAAGTAAACAATCTTCTATTCCCGTTCATGTGCTTAGTACAACCACTATCTACAATCTAATCGTTCGGTAGTATATCACATTTAAGACACACCTACAAGCAAATTTGAATTCAAGGTCGTGGTACCTATTTTTTTAGGGTCCGTTGTCGTGCAAATAGATTGAGCCCAATTAACGATTCTTGGTCGTGAATAAACCATAGGTTTCATGTAGGTCGTAATCTTGAAACGCGAACCAAGGATTGTTTTGAAAAAGATCAAAGGAGTTTTAAGAGTTTTTTCCTACAAATCCCAAGGTGTTTTAGCCGTTGATTTAGGTTAATTTCTCTCCTTTAGAGTGCTATTAATGATGTTAAACCATTTGATTTTTATAAAGCTTCTTCTTCTGTTAGGATGCATTAAAAAGTCGTTTATGTGATTTTGTGTCTATTTAGTCATTATCTTTCTTTGTTAATTCAAGGTAGTTTAATAAAGTGTATAATGCTAAAAAATGAAATAACATAATACCTAAAAGTCTAGACTAGAATGATAAGTTAGAACATAAAGGAAGGGAAGCCCTCCGTCCGAACCATAAAGATCCCCTCGATTCTTCATTAAGGTACCATTTAACTGAACTCTTCCATTTTCCTCCATTTTAATATCAATTAAATATTTGATATACGGTGTCATCCCTACTATTCTCTCTATGCTCCAATGAGCGATAATGGAATGATTCTAGATAAAAAAAGACCGAATCAGGTGGTATATCAAGCGCACAATAGAGAATTTAGATAGTTCGATTGTGAGATTTTTCCACGTCCGAAGAAAGCGAAAAAATGATGTTTTATATTAAGAATTCGGTTGAAGTTTTGAACGGTGAGATAATTTGCAGAAAATTCGAGTAGATTGTGTGATCTTATTTTGCATTCGTTACATTTCTCGGAAGAGTTTAAAAGTTCCTCAAGAACATCTTACATTCCTCGAAGTCGTTTTCTTCTCTCGACTTTGGGTAGTATGGCAAGATTCATAGTATTATTTTGTAATAATATAGACCGACCTTGTCGATTCTTATCGAAAAGCGTATATCTTAGGTGAGTTGCTCCAACGCGGTTTAGCGTGTTTTAAATATTGTCACATGGTCTGTTCGATCAAAATGTTAATAGAGTTTGATACGATTTAATCCTCTGAAAATAGCTTTCAAAGTCAATAACATGACATTCAGTTCACCGTTTTTTATCAGTGAATAGGAGTATTGATTAAAAAATTCAAATTCTGAAAATTCGGAAATCAGAATGCGGTGTATTATGAAATGTTGATAATACGGACTTTGATTATCTAGGATCTAAATATTTTTTAATCGAATTTTGTGGTTATAATAATCAATAATTGTTAATTTGTTTCATATCTGGGTTTAGCACTTGAAGTTCAATCAGTTTGGTTTAATCGATTTTAAGCAAGATTATGTTCCGAGTTTATAAGTTTAAATACCGAGTTGTAGTATTTGTGTCCAGTATTTGGTGAACTGTTCGAAATTATCGAGATCAGATACGTTTAATCCTGGAAACAGTTTTCCCAAATTTAACAACTGTACCGAGTTATGATACTATGCTCACAGAATAGCCACTTATTATTCGTCTACAAATATCCAAGTCGTTGAATCATAAACAGTCACATCCAAAGCAGATTTGCAATCCTTCTGATGCCGTTCTGAACTTAGCCTCCTAGCTAAAGGGATTGAGATATCGAGGCAAGTAGAAGACAGACGAATCTAAACCAAAAGACAACCGAAAGTCTTCCCTCAGAAGGCACTTGATCAGCCCTAGGTTTTAAGAATTTTCCACTCCTGAAGCTCCACATACACGATCTCAAACTGCAAAGGAATTGAAGTGATGACTTATTGCTCCATTGTTGCTATGGAGTCATGAATATGATCTACACGTCTATTCCTAATAGATTTACTAGTCCCGTTGGCTTCACTTCGCCAGATATAGAAACTTTGAACGTTTGATGAGGAACTAAACAAAACAAAGTTGACAAGAAACGCGTTTTACGAACGAATTTGGATCAAGTTGTCTAACCAGGAAACACTTGTCTGTCTACAACCGTTTGCTCAATAATAAGGATTTGTGAACGGAAATAACATGAACTACCAACGGTTACAATTCACATACATTCTGAATATTTTGCAACCGAATGGTTAAATATGTAAATCAAGTTCTCTGGCAAAAACAAGTGACAGTGGAGTCGTTCAGATTCTTTTGATTATCTTCAGCAATTTAGAAACTTAATCTTCAAAGCTAAGAATGTTTGAAAAGTCCTCCATGACCCCTTTGGCCTGAGTACACACACTGTTCATCCTCCAACAAATATCATCTGATTAATGTACACATCCGTACTCTGTTGGGTTGATTATGATTATAGTAACCACAGAGGATGTTCACAAACAATTTTGGAAGATATGCTATCCTCGTTTTCTACTAATGCATAATCCATTACTCTAACTTTCTCTAACAACAAATAAACGTATTCCGCTCATCCAACACCCAAAATCAACAATCATTCAAGGGAGAAGATAATATTCAAGCAGAATTCTGGTAATACTGGTAAAAAATAGTAAAACGAGCTAAGCCTCAAAAAGTTAAGGATATAGATGCTCCAGAAAGAGACTGGATAGAGGTGTTCAAAGAGGACTCCGTCGAACGCCATCTCAGCAATAGCGTCTACTGTTCAATCTACAACTCAGTGAAAAGACATATGCGTGGATTTGTCCCAAAACCAAGGTTGCGTGACCGATTTTGTCATGGACAATTGCTGGCAAAACAATAAAATGCGTAATGCTTGAAACACCCCCAAAATTAGTGTCGCATTCGAAGTACGGCTGGGTTACTTCATAAGTAACACAGCGCTAATCAAGAGAACACCCCTAAATGTGTCGTGTGTAAAGTAAGCGCGTGATTTACTTGAAAGTATATATTTATGTTTATCCCATAATGCTTCACATGAAAAGCTTGAAATTAACACTACGAATTTGATCACTTTAGGAGAGTAGAAACCTGGAATGAAATCTTGGCCATTTAGACTCCAATCACAACAAGAATCAACAGCTAATTCACCTGAAGAAAAACCAGCATAATAATGTAACATTAAAGTTGCGATTCATTATTTGTTAAGTATAAATGTTAACCAAAGTTCTGTCAAAGGGGTGGTAGGACCATTAAAATCCTACAAAACTCATAAAACATTAAACAACGATCCTCAAAAAATGGTTAAATGTCCGTTCTAAAATGTATGTATAGTTTAAAACAAATATTTAAATAGCATGACCATTAAATCCCCAAATAGTCACAAAAAAATACGTAGACGTTGTAAATCAGCAATGTTCAAAGCATGCATAATGATTATATTAATAAATCAAACAAAAATATTTCATATGTATGTCACTTTATTCCAACAATAATTATCCATGTGATGTATAAAACAATGATTACGAATAACTCTTAACCTGATAAACCGATGCACTAAGATAACATAGAGAAGTTCATAATTAAGTAGTTGCCGTGAAGCCCAACCAAGTCGTAATCGCACAATGGTTATTAACTTCGTTGCCCATGATAGCTAATCCCCAACGATATTGTCAAGCCAGAATAGATCTATTATATTCACATTCGCGAGACAACATGCTATAACGGCCTATTGCCCAGGATGAGCTAAACACCCGGAACTGTCAGGACAGCACCCTAATATGATCTATTTCATAACATACGCGCTCACCTACCTAGTATTTATATGCATGAACAGGACGAGACTTATATATATTACCCATCACATTGTCCCCTCCAAGAACACCCGGGCTTTATTTAAGAAATTACTCCCTTACCGGAATCCCCTCCAAAACACCCGCAGTACTGTATTTGTTTTCAGATCAAATCCCGCTTAAGCTAGATCCGTAATCATTTTCAAGTAAAGTACAATTTTGTGACCAAAAAGAAGTCAAGAAATAGATTCCATACAGCCTATGTAACTGATATGATAACCAATTTGTAATCAACCATGTAAATGCATATGCAAACAACATGTTCTCATCCCCTAAAAGTATATGGCAAACATGTAAAAACGTGGCGAGATACCTCATTGATGATTAAACGATTGACAGATGAGCATCTAATGACACAACACGAAGTAAAGACGAACTGCTCGATCAAGAAGTTGCAAACTAATTTTAACGGTAAGACTCACTAACCAGATAATGTATTTTGGATCCCGAAGTGGAATGATCACATCAACGCACACATTGAAAAAGATTTAGATGTTCCAAGTTGTAATAGCTTGTAGGTTGGTTAAATAAATATATTGGAAAAGATGAACCAAATATAATCATATTATTATATATCCGCTATACATATGATAAATAAACCTTATAATAACTCATACCGTAAATTATAATAACAAAGACAAACAATCTAAAGATTAAGTGACTATATAATGATTTCAGTATAAGATAAAATAAGTGTAGATAATTATGATTAAACCAATTTAGTTTACCCGTTCCGAAATCACCACGTAAATTAAAAAGAATACTGCATATGCGTAAAACGTACGTTTTAAGTTGCCGATTATGTTTTAAACGAGTTTTGTAAAGTATTTACAACAATTGTTATGTTATCTCTAGCTGACAATTATAAAATATAAATAATAAATTATAAAATAATATTTCGTTTCTTCGTCATCGGGTATAAAATATTAGCTCAGTGTAAAAGATATGTTTCGTTTCGTTTATCCTTTATGATAATACTAATTATATGATCTTTAAAATATAACGTAGTCCCGTTTATATCATTTTTCTCAAATACTAAGGCTTAGTAAAACCACGAAATAGAAGAAGTTATATATATTCGTCATACCTTCCCGATATTTAATGTTTCCCGTATGTAAAAAACCTAATGTTTTCCTGTTCCACTTTCAACAAACCTTTGTGCTTTTTAAGCAAACCAGACGCACCCCATGGCTGTTTAACAGCCAAACGCACCCTTATGGCTTTCTTATCCCATCAAACGCACCCTTTTCTGTGTTAAACCGTCGGGACAAACACCCTTTGTGGTGTTTTTGATAAACCACAACGCACCCTATTTGGGTTATGAACCCAACGCACCCTTGGCTGTGTTTGACCCGCAACCCAACACACCCTTGGCTGTGACTAACAAACCAACGCACCCTAGTGATGTAACCACATAAACAAACACACCCTACGTGGTGTTATGGCTGCCCAACGCACCCTTTTTGGGTGTCACGCAGCCAACCAAACACCCCTTATCGGCTTAATAAACGCAGAAATAAACACCCTTTTCGGGGCTGTTTAGACACAACCAAACGCACCCTTGCTGGTGCAATTATACCAACCAACGCACCCTCGTTGGCTGCCATAAACCCACGACAAACGCACCCTTTTCGGGTGGTGGCTGACCCACGACAAACGCACCCTGAACCTAGAAAAACCACAAACCAAGCGCACCCTTGTGGCTTATTATACAAACCAAACGCACCCTTATTGTGGGTATTGTCGTGGGGTTATTCTCGTAGTGTGGTGGCGGTGTGGCGATGATGTTGGTTCGGAGATGGTGGCGTGGTGGCAGCGAGGTGATAGCAGCAATGGGGTGGTCGTGGTGATGGTGATGATAATGATGGTGGTGGGGTGCTCGTGGTGTAGCGGCCGAATGGAGGGGGAGGGGCGGCTGTGATATAGCAGCGGCGGTGGGAGGGTGGTGGTGGCGGGGAGGCGCGTGGTATAGGGGATCGGGTAGATCGGTTGACGAGGATCACTTTTGGTTTCGGCCGGCGGCGGTGGAGGGCGGCCGAAAATATTGAGGGAGGGAGAGAGTGATGTGTATTTGTGTGTGTGTTGATTTGGATAAAAAAATGAAAATGATATATAAGTTTTTATATATATATTAAAACTTTTATATAAAAGTGACATGTCTCAATAAGTTGAGGGTGAATTTTTATAAATTTTTCACAGGGACCAAAAGTGTAAATTTTGGTAAATAATGGTTCGGGACTCGTTTGAGCGACTTAATGGATGATTCAAAATACGAAACTTGCGCCATTGTTTTCCAAATCATTTTTCCGATAAAAATGAGTATTTACTTGATAGTATTTCATAAATATTTTTATAACATTTATAAAAATATTTGTTATTTATTTGGTGACTTGGTTAAAATAAAAACGAATTTTAACTCGAATATTCGCGTTATCAACAATGATTAAATAAATAAAATATTAAATTATTTTATTTAATATTTTTATTAAATGTATAGTGATAATTAAAAATAAATTTAATTATTTTTGTGTCGGTACACGTTGCATGCAATTTCTAAAACTTTGCGAGGCTGTTTTAGCTCTCTTCTGCTTGTTTTCAAGTCTCGGGTAAAACTAAAAAGTTGTCTGAAATATCGTTTTATATCAATTTGCTTTAGGGTCCGAATCGTGAAAACGTGATTTAGTGGTTTGTTTTTGATAAATCAACTATGAATTAATATATATCATTTTTCGCTTTCGAATCAAATAAGTTAAAAATAACTTTGTACTCGAGGTGTGTAATAATAAATACGATTTATTATTGAAATATGTTCCGAAAATTTTACCAGTTATGCGGTAATCGTTTTTATGTGACAATAAAAGACCAAAAGTCAATAAGTCAAGTCAGACTCGAAAAGTCCAAGGTTAAAATAGTCCTTTAAAATTTCGAAAATTCCCGGATGTTACATTTAAAGTCTCACAAGTAAGCAATTGCTTGGAAACTCTCCGACATTAAGGGTATTGACCCGCAATTTTGCACTCACAAAATCTTAATAGAGGATGACTTTAAACCGGCGGTCCAACATCAAAGAAGGGTTAATCCAAAAATTCATGAAGTTATCAAAAAGGAAGTTGTAAAACTCCTTGATGCCGGATTGATTTACCCTATCTCGGATAGTCTGTGGGCTAGCCCCGTGCATTGTGTACCCAAAAAGGGTGGAATGACCGTTGTGAAAAATGAAGATAACGAGTTAATTCCGACTAGGTTAGTTACTGGGTGGCGAGTTTGTATTGACTATAGGAAACTTAACGATGCTACCCGAAAAGACCATTTCCCGTTACCCTTCATGGACCAAATGTTAGAACGATTAGCTGGGAACGAGTACTATTGTTTCTTAGATGGATTCTCTAGGTATTTTCAAATCCCTATTGACCCGCAAGACCAAGAGAAGACAACTTTCACTTGCCCTTATGGAACATTTGCCTATCGACGTATGCCTTTCGGCTTATGTAATGCTCCTGGCACGTTCCAAAGGTGTATGATGGCCATTTTCCATGACATGATCGAGGAAACTATGGAAGTCTTCATGGATGATTTCTCGGTCTTCGGGGATTCCTTCTCATCTTGCCTCTCCCATTTAGATAAAATGTTAAAAAGGTGCGAAGACACCAATCTTGTTCTAAATTAGGAGAAGTGCCATTTCATGGTCAAAAAGGGCATTGTCCTCGGCCACAAGATTTCGAAATCTGGGATTAAGGTTGATAGGGCAAAAGTTGATGTTATTGCAAAATTACCTCCTCCCACGTCCGTCAAAGGAATTCAGAGTTTTCTAGGTCACGCCGGGTTTTATCGTCGATTTATTTAAGATTTTTCTAAAATCGCCCGGCCAATGACCCATCTTCTTGAAAAAGAGACTCAGTTCATTTTCTCGACTGAATTTCGAGAGGCATTTGAGACCCTTAAGAAGAAACTAACCGAAGCTCTAATATTATTTGCCCCCGATTGGGACTTGCCCTTTGAAACTAACCGAATTTCGTGATGCTAGTGACTTTGCGGTTTGGGCAGTCCTGGGGCAATGTAAGACCAAACATTTTCAGCCAATACACTATGCGAGCAAGACTATGACCGACGCCCAAGCTCATTACACCACGACGAAAAAAGAATTATTAGCCGTGGTGTATGCTTTTGAGAAATTCCGACCCTATCTAGTCTTGTCGAAGACCATAGTATATACAGACCCCTCGGCTCTTAAGTATTTGCTCGCTAAGCAAGATGCTAAACCGAGATTGCTCTGTTGGATTCTCTTCCTCTAAGAATTTGATGTCATTATCCGTGATAAAAAAGGAGCTAAGAATCTAGCGGCCGACCACTTGTCTAGACTAGAGAACCACCAAAGTGATCCCGAGAAAAATGAAATTACCGAAACATTTCCTCTCGAGACATTTGGGTTGGTAACTTTTTGTGGTGATTCTAACACCCTATGGTTTGCTGATATTGCAAATTACCATGCGGGAAAATTTATCGTGAAAGGGATGTCGTCCCAACAAAAAAAGAAATTCTTTAAGGATGTTAAGCACTATTTCTGGGATGACCCCTACCTGTTTAGGTTTTGTGCGGATCAAGTGATTAGACGGTGTGTATACGGCCAAGAAGCCATTGATATCCTCATGGCTTGCCA
>BQNB010174476.1:0-13255 GCA_026074375.1 Tanacetum coccineum
ATATATTTGGCAGTTTTTGTCTGTTTTTGGGCATTTAAGCTTGTTTTCAGAGGTAAAAGATATGTGTAATTAAGCACATATCACTAGCATCAAGGCCGCACCATTTGAAGCACTTTATGGTCGGAAGTGTCGTTCACCTGTTTGTTGGACTGAAGTTGGAGAAGCTCAAATACTCGGTCCAGAACTGATCCAAGAGACCACTGAGAAAATCATTCAGATTAAGCAAAGGATGCAAGCCGCTCGTGATCGGCAGAAGAGTTACGCTGACTTGAAACGTAAGCCAATGGAATTCCAAGTTGGAGACAAAGTCATGCTTAAGGTCTCGCCTTGGAAAGGGGTCGTACGTTTTGGCAAACGGGGGAAGTTGAACCCTAGGTATGTTGGACCTTTTAAGGTGATAGAAAGGGTTGGAGAAGTTGCTTACAAGCTTGAACTTCCAGAAGAATTGAGCAGAGTCCATAATACATTTCATGTATCTAATCTGAAAAAGTGTCATGCCGACGAACCATTAGCCGTTCCGTTGGATGGACTTAATTTGGACGACAAACTCCATTTTGTTGAGGAACCGGTAGAAATAGTGGGCCGAGAAGTTAAACGGTTGAAGAGAAGTCGGATCCCATTGGTCAAAGTTCGATGGAACTCCAAGAGAGGTCCTGAGTTCACTTGGGAACGTGAAGACCAATTCAAGAAGAAATACCCACACCTCTTCATCAAGACCGCATCGTCGTCAAGTGCTGCATTGTGAGCCTTGAGGACAAGGCTCGTTTAACGGGGGAAGTCTATAACACCCTGTGTTTTCAAGTCATTGACGACGTCAACAAATCCGCAATGTACTTTTTGTAATGTACGTGTTCACTTTAAATCATAAGCGATAGGTTAAATCGCGTACGCCAAAAATTAGCGTTCAATGTAAACGGGCATCAAACAATTAAATGTTTACATCAATCAAGGGTTATATAATTATTTTGAGAATAATTATTAACTTTGTTCATTTTATTTTTATCGGATACGTAAAGTGTATACGTTTCGCGATAAATTGCGTTTAGGCACTCCCGGAACCACCAAAACTTTTCTACGCTTCAACAATACCCACGTTTATACCCATTACCAAAAATTTACTTATATTATCATACATTTGTATTCTAAAACCGGATTCAAAGACGGAAAAGAACAAGAAAGCAGTTTTGAGAACTCATTTCCATGTTTTCTGGGATGTTCGCAACTATTTGAGGGAATACACCCATCCCTTACCCATGCCTTGACCAAAGAATAAGACCTTGGCCATCCCTAGACTTGCTTTTTGTTACCTGACAATTATACATCTTAGTACATACACATAGCTCAGCAAGTAGTAACTCACTACCACTTTACACTTTGATAAAATTCACAAAACACTCTCTTTTTTTGCTTATAGAGATCTCGGCTCAATACCACCTCCCAACCGAAACCCATACAAATTTTTCTACAATCCATACCAATTTATATAACATATTCTAAGATGTACTAGGGATTTGCAAGATTGGTTATCCATTATTCAAGTATTAATCAAGAAAAAGGAAGCTAGGGTTTAGTGAAGATAGCTAGGGTTTATTAGTGCTAAGCTTGGTTTGTGGCTAAACAAGGGTTAGTTTAGCACATCATCATCATCATACCTCATAAGGTCCATTTAAACTCTTTATGTTGCTATAACTTTCATTGTTATGCATATGATATTTCTATTTTGATTAAATCACCATTTAGGTTTTATTCATGAAAACGAAGTTTATACTTGAAATGATCATTTTACACACTCATATACATGTGGTGTTATTACTTATATCATGTTAAAAAGAATGATAAAATGTTGTATCATATTATTTTGGTGTAAACATGATTATGGGTTTATAAAATTAGGGTTTATAATACTTTCATAATATGTTTCAAGGAAAGTAATACAATAAGACATGTTTTTTTTTTTTTAAAAAAAAATTTATTGTATATGGGTATTTAAATCATGTTAATAGAACACTAAAATTAGGTCATATGGAAAGAAATACACTTGTACACATTTGGTTATGTATGAAAATGATTATTTGCCAAAACTAGTAAATTAGAGATTTCTTAAGTAAAGTTATAATTTTAAGTATTATCATGGATTAGTTAACCTTGGTAACTTGGACACATAAGGACTATTATGGACAAGTAAGTGATAATATAAGGATGATATATAATATACAAGATATATGAGACTTGTGGTAAAAATACAAACGTGGTAAATGTATAAATAAAAATCAAAAATGGACTTAACAAAACAAAGCATAAAACATTTGTCCCAAATTCGAATTTTTACATACTTCATTTTATATTTTTATAAGATATGATACATTTTCACGCGATTCGAAAATGTATGAAAACTTGTTAAACGGATTAATAACGAATAAGTTTACGTTATAAAAAGTTATACGTTATAAACCGAAGTCGTAAATAAATTTTTTATAAAAAACATTTTTATTAAAAATTCAAACAGCAAGGGTCAGTATTTTTAATAATAATACATTATTTTTAGGATTCCAATGGATAAGAATCGTAAATTTGCAATTAATAAGAACGAGTTATGATTTTAGCGAGTTTACGCAATTAATACTTTTATAAAACTATTTTTATTAAAAGTTACATATTTATGGCAGAACAGTTATATTTTTGTAAACCTCATAAAAATATTTAGAACTTTTCATATACGAGAAACGTCTCGAGAGAATCTTAAAACGGAGCTATAAGAATAAAATTCGACATTTACGGGTTTTACGCGAAGAATTAGAATTTACGAAAACTATGTCTGTCATGAACAGTAAAAGTTACTGTTCTTCAAGGATAAAATTATAAATTGTCAAATATCGATAAAACACGTGGCTTAATACATAAAAGGAGGTACTAAGAAAAGCGAGAATCGGGTTTAAAAACGCGTAAGTTACCGGGGGGGGCACAGGCTTTACTAAACGGTAATTATAAACGTTTTATCTTAATTAAACACAATTTTACCAAACATTAGTTGGTGATTTGAGCTTTGTTAGAATATTATTATGGCTTATCAAAGTGCTATAATACTAGGGAGTTTCATAATGAGGCCTCTTCGGATGGCGTATCGACGAGTTGTTGGATTTACGATTTAAAGTGTCCTAACTCCTTGTACGTCATGTCATGACCTCTTTAATTATGATAGCCCGAACGATAGTACGATGTAACAACTATTTTGATTATATTCAATGTAGTTTAGATTAAGTATCGGTACTTATACGACCTTAATTAATTAGTTTGCATTTGTCAATTCGCGTGGCGCGTTATTTGTGTTACCATTGGCATTACTCACTCAAGGTGAGTTCATAGCCCCACATTTTACACGCTTTTGTTTTACAAAGTTTTTGGGGTGAAAAACATGCAATGCTTTACAATTGGACACAAGTGGTTAAGTTTCATGTTATGATTACGTGTTGCCTAAGTAGCGATAACCCATACCTGAGCCCATTATCATGAACTATTAATTGTGAGCGCGAATGTTATTAATAGATCTATTGGGTTTGACAACCCCGTTCGGGTGATTAGCTATCACTGGACAAACGAACGTATACCATGTCGAATATAGGATGTTGCAGGGGTTTAGACATCACCACGGCAATGTGGCATTAATTTGGTATTCATACACGACAAGCTTCAGTGTTTCATGAGCTCTAGAGCAAAACGTAATTAATTTATATGATATCTGCATTTTTTTATATTTACACTTACTACAACTAATATTTTTTCATTTTTTCTCAATTAACTAACATGTTCGGACTTTCATTATTTTCATAATTTTTCAGGTCACGGAATAAGAAGCATTTCACTCCTAAAATGCCCAAAAAGGATAAATTCATCGTCCCCGACTTTTTACTTGTCCCAGCTAAGCTTAAAAAGAAATCACCGTTAAGTACAAGTTAAGATGTTAACACTACTCATACTTACAATTTGTGAACTTTTTACTCCCGACAATTATTATTTTATGTGAGTGTGCTAATTTCAAATTTCAACCATGGATCAACACTTTTAGAAAGTTGCAATATTTCTATGCTTCACGTTCCACCCAAGAATAATGAGTTTGAAGGCGAGATCATCCTATGTAGCGACTTTCGTCTCGGCACATCCCAACCTTGCGGCTAAGTGACCAGGCTTTTGACACCCCACAGAGACTAGTATCGGGACTCACGGACCTTCGGATTTAAAACCCTTAGACTTCCCGTTTATACACGAAAATACTACAACTAAAGTAAATTAGTCTTAGTTCAAAAATATATTTAAATTAAAGAAAAAAGAGATTTTACCTATACTTATTCAAACATAACACTAAACATTTATACAATTATTTAAGCAATGGTAATCCTCGACCTTTTTGAAGGCTGCAACATCGGTTATGAGCCGGCTAGATGCAGCAAACTTTTATCAGTCTCGGATTATTATTCTTACTATGGGCTTTCTTTATAAAGCTGCAACATCGGTTGTGAGCCGGCAAGATGCAACAAACTTTTATCAACCCACAGTTTATATTATTCACATGACATACACATATTTTTTTTATATTACCATGACATAGAAAAATTTTCTTTTTACTAAATTTAAGTATATAACTGAACTAAGATTAAATAGATTAATGTTATTAATGAAGCTTCAAATTCAAAAATTATCGATTTAAGTTTAATTAAAAATAGCACTTATTATTAGTCAGGTTAGGAGCTTATGGGAGAAAAAGCCACAAATTACACTAATGAGCTCTTAAGATTTCCAAATAATCCTTGCTTAGTATCCGACTTATACTTAACACTATCATTTTTTGTTCTTCGCGAATATAAAATCCGCGAATGCTTAGTCTAAAAAGTTAAGGAACAAGCTAGAGCTCAACACGCTCGATCGAGTCAAAATTTAATCTTATTCTACCCTACAGGAAAGTCGAACATTGTGACAAAATACTTATTTTATTTTTGAAAATTTTTAATTTTTAATTTTTTGGAATTTTGGTGGTAAAAACGGGCTTACGTGAAAACAACGGCTGCCGGTACAATCAAATCGATAGATCCCCCCATACTAGAACTGAACATTGTCCTTAATGTTTTAAGAAGGGTCTCTGCGGCAATCTAAGGTCGTTTATGAATTATGCTAAAGATTAACGTTAGTCGATAAGATTTGGATATCGGATTCCCAAATGAAGCTAAGGATGTAAAGCTCTTGTGATCGAATGACAAAACCGCGAGCACGAGAGACTTTAAAAATCCGGGACATCCTGGACAATAAACCACAAAATACACAAGCACACGAGAATGGAAGAGGCACACCTCCTCATGTTACACAGTTAGAAGAAAATAGAAAGAAGATAGAAGGATAAGCATGTGTTGCCTCCCACGAAGCACTTGTTTAAGGTCACTATGCTTGACCCGTCCCTGAATTTATTGGTCCATGGGGAAAGTTTGGAGATCCGGGACAACCATCGGTGGTATGTCTTCTCTAAAGTAGTGCTTAAGTCTATGACCATTCACCTTAAAGTTTGGTCTGTTGGTTGAAAATAACTCAATGGTTCCATAAGGGAAAACCTGAGCAACGGTGAATGGTCCGGTCCAGCGGGCTTTGAGCTTGCACGAGAAAATCTTAAGTCGAGAATTGAAGAGGAGGACTCGATCACCAATGTTGAAAACGCGATTCTTGATCTTGGAGTCATGAAGTCTCTTTGTTCTCTCTTTGTAGATCAAAGAGTTCTCGTAGGCTTGATCATGAAGTTCATTTAATTCATTTAATTTAACTTTTTGGTGATCACCCGCGGTTTTAAGGTCATAGTTGCAATGTTTCAGGGCCTAATAGGCCTTGTGCTCTAGTTCGATCGGGAGATGACAAGCCTTCACGTACACAAGCTTGTAAGGCGTACACCTGATGGGTGTTTTAAACACGGTACGGAAGGCCCACAAGGCGTCATCTAGCTTGTCCGACCAAGAAGCACGGTTTTCACCTACGGTCCTTTCTAGGGTACGTTTCAATCCACGATTAGAAACTTTGACTTACCCACTTGTTTGTGGATGATACGCGATGGAAAGTCGGTGGGTCACCCCATATTTAAGCATGACCTTTGAAAATTGGTCATTGCAAAAATGGGTACCGCGATCACTAATGATGGCACAGGGAGTTCTAAATCGGGCGAAGAGAGATTTGAGGAATTTGCAAACAACTCGAGCATCATTGGTTGGGAGCGCCTTTGCTTTAACCCATTTTGACAAGTAATCGACGGCCACGAGTATATACTTGTTCCCTCGTGAAGACGGGAATGGTCCCATAAAATCGATGCCCCACATGTCAAAGATCTCACAAACTTGGATTGCATTTTGTGGCATTTCATCACGTTGTGAGATTTTTCCTTGACGTTGACAAGCGTCACACCGTCGGTAAATCGTTGGCCAATAAAATCCAGCATCAAAGACTTTCTTAGCAGTGTAGTTGGCACCGTGATGTCCACCGGTGGGACCATCGTGGCAAGCCATGAGGATGTCATGGGCTTCTTGGCCAAAAACACACCGCCGAATCACTTGATCCGCACATATCTTAAACAAGTAGGGGTCGTCCCAAAAGTAATGCTTCACATCTTTGAAGAATTTTTTCTTTTGTTGGGACGACATCCCTTTCACAACAAAATTCCCCGCATGGTAGTTTGCAAGATCGGCAAACCATGGGGTATTAGCATCACCACGGAAAGTTACCATACCAAGAGTTTCAAGAGGAAATGTTTTGGTAATTTCCTTGTTCTCGAGAACATCTTGGTGAGGATTTTCAAGTCTAGACAAGTGGTCGGCGGCAAGATTCTCAGCTCCTTTTTTTATCACGAATAGTGACATCAAATTCTTGGAGGAGGAGAATCCACCGCAGCAATCTCGGTTTAGCATCTTGCTTAGCAAGGAGATACTTAAGAGCCGAGTGGTCTGTGTACACTATTGACTTTGACAAGACAAGATATGGCCGAAATTTCTCGAAAGCATATACTACGGCTAAAAGCTCTTTTTTCGTAGTAGTATAGTGAGCTTGAGCGTCGGTCATAGTCTTGCTTGCATAGTGTATTGGTTGAAAGTGTTTGGTCTTTTGTTGCCCCAAGACCGCACCTACCGCAAAGTCACTTGCATCACACATGATTTCAAAAGGTAGGTCCCAATCGGGGGCAACTAGAATTGGTGCTTCAGTTAATTTTTGCTTTAAGGTTTCAAATGCATCGACACATTCCTTAGAAAAGATAAACGGAGTTTCCTTCTCGAGAAGGTGGGTCATCGGTCGGGCGATTTTGGAAAAATCCTGAATAAATCGTCGGTAGAATCCGGCATGACCGAGAAAACTCCGAATACCCTTAACGGTAGTGGGATGAGGTAGCTTTGCAATCACATCCACCTTGGCCCTATCGACCTCAATCCTGTTTTTTGAAATTTTATGGCCCATTTAGACAAGATGCTTCAAAGGTGTGAAGACACCAATCTTGGTCAAGGTGAGAAAGAATCATCGAAGACCGAGAAATCGTCCATGAAAACTTCCATGGTTTTCTCGATCATATCATGAAAGATGGCAACCATACACCGTTGGAACGTGCCTGGAGCGTTGCATAGACCGAATGGCATGCGACGATAGGCAAAGGTTCCGTAGGGGCAGGTGAAAGTCATTTTTTCTTGGTCAAGGGGGTCAATCGGGATCTGAAAATAGCCAAAGAATCCGTCTAAGAAGCAATAATACTCATTTCCGGCTAGTCTTTCGAGCATTTGGTCCATAAAGGATAGCGGGAAATGGTCCTTTCGAGTTGCATCGTTGAGTTTTTGGTAATCGATGCAAACTCACCATCCCGTTACCAACCTAGTAGGTATCAGCTCATTTTCCTCATTGGTAACAACAGTCATGCCCCCCTTTTTAGGGACACAGTGGACTGGGCTAACCCAGGGACTGTCAGAGATAGGGTAGATTAACCCGGCATCCAGAAGTTTGATAACTTCTTGCTTGATAACCTCATGAATCTTAGGATTAACCCGTCTCTAATGTTGGACAATGGGTTTAGCATCTTCTTCCATCAACATCTTATGGGTACAAAACTGTGGATCTATCCCCTTAGTACCAGAAATCTTCTAGGCTATAGCATGCTTATGTGATCTAAGAACCTTAAGAAGAGCGGTCTTGTCCTCATCTTTTAAGCCTTTAGCGATTATGACGGGTAATCTATCGGTACCCTCCAAAAACGCGTACTCAAGATGAGGTGGTAAGTCTTTGAGCTCAAGCTCGGGGGGTTCATCACTAGAAGATTCTACAGTCCTAAGTTCCTCAAATTTTTGTTCTTTCGGAGGGAGAGAAGAAATTAGGTCATTGTTTAAATACTTCTCAAGGAGGAGAAGGTCTCCCTCCGGGTCACAGTCGGCATCATCAATTCCGGGAAGAAATGAATTATCAGTAAGATGTCCCTCGATCTCTTCCAACATGAATTCACCTCCTCTAAAAGGAGTGAGAGAGGGTGATAAAGTAGAAAGAATCGGTTCCAAAGTTGGGGTGGGATTGCCACTCTCGGAGATGTTCGAAAATCCAAGTACTTCTTGAGAAAACTCCTCACAAGCTACGTCGATGACATCGATTCGGTTAACCGATTCAATAGTATTGTAGGAGAATGAGTTAGTATCACCAACTTTGAATGTTACGGATTGGTCATCATGACGAAGGGTCATTTATTCACCGTGAACATCAATCAAAGCTCGTGTCATCCTCAAGAAGGGTCTCCCGAGAATCAAAGGAACCCGAGGATCGGCAACATAATCAACGACCACAAAGTAGGCTGGAAAGAAAATTGTTCCAACTTTTACGAAAACATCCTCGGCAATACCGATTGGAGTAGAAATCGATCGATAGGCAAGTTCAAGTATCATCCGGGTCTTGGTCAAATCTGGGAGACTTAGCTTTTTCCATATCGAAAGAGGCATTAGGCTGATGCTTGCACCGAGATCGGCCAAGGCTAAGCATACATCCATCTCCGAAAAATCACACGGTATAAGAAACCTACCGGGGTCTCCAAGTTTTTCAGGAAACTTTTTGAGGATAACCGTCGAGCATTTTCCATTCACCGGTGTTTTGGTTAGGTCAAAAATCTTATCTTTGTTGTTTAGGAGCTTCCTAAACATTGGTGCAAATTTGGGCATGTGAAGGACAGCATCCGCGAAACTTAGCTCGAAGTGGAGTTTTCGAAAAATCTCCATAAATTTCAAAGCTAAAAGATTGTCTTTTTCACGGAGCTTCTCCTTGTTAATCCTTGAAGGATAGGATATGGTCTTGGGAGCAATAATGGGTTCATCAATTTGAGTCTGGACCACCAGAGGTTGGATGTTTTCGGTAATCGGAAGCACCGTATCCTTTGTCACCTCGGTTTCTGGTTCCACCTCCTTAGGAAGAGAAGAAAGCGGAGGTGGAATAGGAGGTCCATCATAAGAAATACCACTTCGGTTGGTGATTGCTTTCAAATCTCCTTTTGGGTTAGCAACGGTGTTGCTAGGAAGAGAACCTGATCCTGAAGTAGAAGCGGTATTGGCATTCATGAATTTGGTCAACATGCTTGTCAAATTGGTCATTTGATTTTGCATGTTTTGGGTTTGGTTTTGCATGTTATTCATAACCGCATCATTGGCCTTGATGTAGTTTTGAAAATCATCTCTTGACACACCTTGTGATTGAGGAACCGGAGTTTGGTAAACTTAAGCTTGGAAAACTAGGGGTTGGTAAACCGGAGGTCGATGAATTTGACCTTGGTTGTAATTATTCCCCTGATTTTGGTTGTAGCGGTTTTGATTGTTTGATATGTGTGAAAACACATATCCGTTTTATATCAAAAATGGCCCTAAAAAGACAAAATTGTGCTTAAAATGCTTGTATATTGCTTGTTCTGTCTTTGTGATTGTGCAGGTACGGATATTGCAAAAATCTCAAGAAAACGGTTAAAACCGGACAAACACGGACACGGGAAAGGAAAGAGAATACAAAATCTGGGAGAATGCTATCAAAGGTCAACAAAAGTCAAACCTTGGTCAACCAAAGTCAACCACTAAATGACAAAAACCCAAAAAGTCCAAATTAGTCCCTCAAAGAAAACCAAATTGCAAAAATAGTCCCTAAACCCTAACGGTGTTAACTCTTTAATTTATAAAGAGTTAACACCCGTTAACCCTTATAACAACTCCACATAAACCGGCCCAATACCCTTTTGTTATCCCGAGCCCAAACACACTCTTGGCCCACATCCTTTATATAAAAATTACCCGGGTCAAAACCAAAGTCAAACTCTCCCTTTTATAAAACTAAAAACGTGGGAAAAACTATTGTTACTGTTCATCGTCGTCTCCAATATTTACCTGCATCAAAACAAAGGGTAAATGCAAATTGGTTACGTGGCTAGTTAATTCAAGTGACAAGCAATGATATGGCATAGTAAAACGTCATAAGAGCCTCTTATTGGTTAATCCCCACAAAGGGAATGCTACGTGGATTGTGAAAAAACACACAAGGATGCAAGATTTTACACTAAATCACATGGAAAAGAAGCACAAGTGTCACATCACGGATTGCCACGATGGCAATCCGTATGATCATCAAGTTAATCCAAGGGCCAAGATTAGAGTACCAATGATTGAAAGGAATGAATGGACGAGATTAAAAGGAGCATATAACAGAATCAGGACCTAGAAGCTTCACATCACAGCTATAAATATGAGCTCACTCCTCACAAGATCTATCTTTTCTTTTCCTGTATTTTTTTAGTTAAAAAAGCTTTTGTATTTTTCAGTTAAAATGTTTTAGTTTAATGTTTGTTTAATGTAATTTTCGTTTTCAATATTGTAAGCAGTTTTTCATTAATAGAATTCGAATTTTATCTTACTTTTCTAAAGCTCACTTTTACTCAAACTGTTTCTAATAAGCTAGTAATGTTACATAAGCTTCTCATAAGCTCAAATCAAGCTCTTTGAGTCTCTAAGCTCAAATTGAGCTATTAATAAGCTCTTAATATACTTAAATCTAAAAATCAGCTTAATACCTTGGCTTATTGTATTTTGAGCTTTTTGGAAGATGAGCTAACCATGGAAGAGCTCATAAGGACTTTTACTGGCTTATTCTTAATAAGTCAGAGCTTGTAGATAGCTCATTAGAGCCTTTTGATGCCTTTGTTTAGCTAATGTTTTTGTAAGTTTTCTTTTAAATTCAAGTATCTTAGTTTAATAAGTTGTATTTGCTTATTTTTTGCTTAACTCTAGCTTATTTGTGCTTAATACAGTTTCATTGAGCTCATTGATAATGTTTGATCATCTGTTTTTAGCTTTTGTAGTTTAGATCTTAGTTTTTCATATTTTGTCTTAAAAATCATTAAAAATCCAAAAATATTTAGCATAATGAGTAGTTGTTAGATTCTAGCTTATTTGATTGTTAGTATAAGCTCATAAGATCTGTTTTTGGCTATTTGTTATCTGGTATTGAACTTTTGCTCATTAAATTTCTCTTTCATAAGCTTAAATGGATTATAAAACTTTTAAAGGGGTGTTTGGGACAACAGCACTAACCATAAGTTAGTGCTGTTTGTAACCACTTGGCCTCTTATAGTTGATTAAATCTCTCATTTAAAATGATTTGAATAAGATTTATAAGTTAAATTAGCTTTAAATTAGTTTTCATTAGTTGGTTTATTAAAAACTAAAATCTGTTAGTTAGCATTTGAAGTATTAGTCTTATTCAGTTTTTAGCTTTTATCTTTGCTTAATTTGCATTTAGTCTAGTAAAATAGAGTAGAATAAAGGATCTTAATTTTGGTCTTTTGTGTGCTAACTGCATCAGATAGATAAAAATGCATAAGTACATTTTCTAGCTTTTTTCAGAGTGTAATTGAAGTTATTAATATTTGATATTCATAGAATAAGATGTCCTTAAGTCATAAATCATCTTTTTCAATTTGGATTTTCAAAATAAGCTCATAAGATTATCTGTTTTTAAGCTGCAAAAGTGAACTTTGTCTTTTCAAATCCAAAGCAAACTCAGAACATGCTGAGTATTTTAGCAAGTTTCATAGAGCTTTTTCATTAAGCTCTTTTTGTCTCAAACTTTAAAAAAAAGCATCTTCATAAAGCTCTAGGTCAAGCTTCAAGAAAGTCAAGATAAATTTCTTAAGGTACTTATTTGCTTGCTTAAAAATAAGCCTCAAAGTCTGCCTAGGGACTGTTTGGTTTTTAGTTTTCATAATAAAGCTTATTTGGATTTTCAGTTCTTAATTTGTTTTCTATTGCTTATTTCTTTCTAAACCTGCTTATTAGGTTTGTCTTAGGTTAGTAGTAGCTTATTTTGTCCTTGCCTTAGCTTATTTCTACTTGTAAAATTCTAAAATTCTATAAAAAGCCAAAAAAAAGTAGTTAAGTAGTAACTGTCTAGTTATAAGCTGTTTAACAGCTTATTTAGGGCTTTTCATAAAAAGTTTCTTTTATTAAAAGTGTTTATTTTTAGCTTTTCTAAAACTTTGCTTTTATAAGTTTTCAAAAATAAAAAAAAGGGGAAGGTGGAAATCGGGGGTGAGCAAGGCTCGAACCCCCGACCTCAACACCCTCAACCCTTATAAGTTCCTCACACCACACACCACTACCATCGTGCCCTGGGGTCTTTTTCGTTATAGATTTACAAAATCTATTATTTGTACACGTTTTCTTCCTTTTAGCTTATAAGCTGTTTTAAGCTTATTACACAGCTTATTCGATAAGCTGTGTAATCAAGCTTATTTTTCCTAGGTCTCTTTTAGTTCAAGCTATTTTTTGTATTTTTTATAGAATTTTTATAATTAGTTTAGTATTTTTAAACATTTATTTTTATTAAAAACTTTAAAAAATCATAAAAAATAGAAAAATAATCAAAAAAATATAATTCTTTTTTAGAAAATTTTCTTTTATCGTAAAGTTTCTAGGAAAATTAGTTTTGCTTTCGTAGGTTTTAATTTACAAAATTTTATTTTTTAAAGAACGAGATTCGTTTCCGTTCTCGTTTTTCGTGTTTTTAAGCTCATTTCAATTCCGTTTTTGTTCTTGTTTTCTTTAAACTTACTTTTTAGTCAATTAGAGTCTATTTAAAAAGAAAAATTCAATTTAGGTTTAATTTTAGAAATTTAGGGTTTTTAACTGCCATTTAGGGTTTCCGTTTTGCGTTTTTAGTTAAAGTTTAATTTCCTGTTATTTGTTTT
>BQNB010174477.1:0-13255 GCA_026074375.1 Tanacetum coccineum
CTTTTGACTACCTTTTTCAACCAATTCATTAATTTCATTTTGATGTTGAACACGTGTTGCTTTGACTGAGTTAAAAAACCTTTGAAATTCAAGTTTAATATTTTCTCTTTCTTTAACAGTAGGCTCAACTTGATGTTTTAGCAACACGTTCTCATCATGCAATGTGGACAACTTTGCTTTCCAAGAGACATCACAAGCCATTTTCTCTTTTTGATGTTGCAATTTGAGTTCAAAAGCAATACTTTGAGCTTGTGATCTTTGAAAATCATTTTTAATAATTTTGATTCTTTTGAGCAAATTGGCTTGGATATCTCTAGAATCGCTTAAAGTTTTCTCAAGTTCAACTTTTAACAACTCATGTTTTTGTTGTTCTACCGACAACAACACACAATCTCGGATTTCACTTGTCAAGGATACTTCCGAAAGTCGATCAATTTCATTTTGTAAAATAATTTCTGTTGGAGATTTTTCATTAACTTTTTGTTCCATTGTCTTAAAAATATTTAACATTTCCTGTACTTCCTTAATGAGCTCCTCTTTTATTTCACTTAAAGTCTTGTATAAAGATCTTGATATTGGAATCACATCGGTTTTATAAAACTCTCTTAATTCATTTTGACTATCAGACAACGATCTTCATTCTGTATCTTGTAAAAAAGTATTATTAATCCTTGTTTGGAAACCGACAATTGTATCTCCTAATGTGTCAATCATTTTTAATAACCGACTCTCTTTTGACATTTTTAGACCTGGTGATTCCGATGGAACATCTTTAGAGTTAGAATCATTATCAGAATTAGAAGGAATTGAAAAATATGTTTGTTCAACAAAAAGTTCTTGCTGAGGAACAAATGTTTCATAAAGTGCATTCAACTTTTCATAATTAATTTGAACCATTTTGTGCCTCATTTTGTTTCGAATTTCTTCGGCATCCTCTAAAGTTTCCTCTAAATCAGTTGAATGAATTACCAACTTATTATTATGAATTAAATCACCATCATACATTTTAGGTTGTGTTGCAATGGCTTTCTTAAGACGCACAAGATTTGTATAACCCAAACCAGCTTTAAGAAAAGGATCATAAACATTATTTGGTTTCTTTTCAAGCATGTGAATCGTTTGAATTGACTGACCCATTTTATAAACAATTCGGTCATGAGAACTCAGTTTCTCTTCGAGATTAAGGATATCATCAGGATACCGATCTTCTCGTTCTTTAAAAGCCTTCTTTTCTATCTGAGTTTCATGTTGAATTATTATTTATTCATTTTCAACTTTGAGAAAATCATTTTGCATTTTTTCTTTTTCTTTCACAAGTCGGTCAATCGTGTCCTTATCATTCCTTGGTTCACATTCCAATTCATCACATATTTCTTTATATGTTGAGTATTGAATTGTTTTTTACTCAAATGTTTTGACCCGATCCTTAAACGTCTCAAATTCCCATTGTAGCAAATCTTTTTGTTGTTTAAGCTCATTATTAAAAAGTTTTTGATTTTTAGTTTCGTGTTGAACATTGTATGCTAGCATTTTTATTTCACGATATTCGTCATGAGCAGTTGAATCATGTTCAGACGTGCCACCATTATTTTCCACAAACGGATTATCAAATATGATATTAGAACCTATTTGATCATCATTCGTTGTTTGAATAATAGTTTCACGTTTCTCATGACTCACTTGTTCATGAATCTTAGACGAAGCATGTACCTAGCTAACAGCCTTTGCATCATAAGATGGTACATTCTCAGCATTGTCATCAGTTGGTTAGAGTCGAGCCATTAACATGACTGCTGCATTTAACTCTTCCAAATTTTCTCCATATGAAGTGTCAAGCATGAAATCATTCTCTTCATTGCCGAGGTTGCTTCCAGCTTCATCTTTCATAGCTAACAACATTTGTTCTCTGAAATAATTTGCATCATGAACTTTTGGTTTTTGACGTTCACGAGCATAATGACCTTTTTCATTACAATCGTAACACTGGACATTTGCTTTGCCTAGAGTAGACTCAGTTCATGGAACACGCTGAATAATCTGATTGCTTTCATCACCTGCATTTCCTGTATTAAACCCTTGAGTTCTGTTTCTCCCTGCATTCTTGGTTTCTCCTTGCATTCCTAAACCACAGCTTGATTCCTTGTGTTGGAGGAAATACGAAGACGATTGTTGATGGGTGTAGAAACTTTTTGAGAGATTGCTCGAGTGAGTAACATCATAGCAGTTGTAAGCTTATCCTCTCGAGAATCGCCTTGTAACTCCCCTTAATATTCATCATCATAATCAATGACTGATGGAGGATGTGTGACATAGTATGGTTGTGGAGAATAAGAAGAGTTTGCATGAGAGTATGATGAAGAAGCATTTGAATGAGCAATAAGAGCAAAGGATCATGATTCTTGGCAGCTTTCTTTGCCCTTGATGCTAAAACATGTGGTTCAAATTGCACTAACAAATCATACAACACATCATAAGAGACTGCAGATCTAGTTTGATTATGACGAACCATGGTAACATATTTGCTCCATTCTGGTTGCAAGAAATTGAGAAACTTTGTATTGATTGCCACTGGTATCGGACGAACATTATTACGATCCATGATGTTTACAAGTATTGTCAACCTTTCATGCACAAAGTCTAAAAGATTCCCTTCTTTTGTTGACAAATTATCATAATCTTATTTCCTTTAAGGCATGTGAGTGTCTCACATGAGTAGTAATTTCAGATCCATGCATCAACCTTTTGATTCGTTCCCACATTTCTTTAGCATTCTTACAAGCATCCACTGAATTTTATATATCATTTGGTATTGCTTGAAGAAGATAATTCATGACCCTAACATCAGTAATGTATTGCTTCTTGTTACTCTCAGTCATTTTGGACAACGGTTCAAGTATTTTGTACAAGTAGGTTTTGATGGTCAACACCATGGGTCTTATGCTAAGGGCCATTTTGTATCGAATTCCACATTCTATCCTCGTCTTCAAGCTTGTTATCCAAAAACCTTCTGAATCGACTTTCCCATGGAATATAATTCCCTAAATTCTCCTGGATTGAGCACTGGAAGTTTTGCAGCAGCAACCGTTGTTGAAGATCCTGCCTCCATGTTTTCACAAACAAATAGTTCTAGTATGTATAGATTGTTTCTTCTTATTCAAAGTTTCTCAACAAGCTCTGATACCACTTGTTGATCCCACTTGAATAGATCTTGCTTAACTTGTAAGAAGCTTAGTTATATTGAATAAATCCAAGACAACTATAGTAGAAACCTTGATTGAATATATCAAAGACTATGCGGAATCTAGTCAATGATACTAAGAAGAATTCTAATAAAACAGTAACAAAATCAATAACAAGACAGATTACCAAACTTTCAGCCTCAATATAAAACGAACACTCTTAATAATGTTAGGGTTTACAAAACCTTGAAGCTACGAATATCAAAGATGTATATCTAACATTATGCCCTAGGACCCCTTTTTATACACCAAGGAGTCCTACAAGGCTTACAATACTTTCCTAACTTATCATGATCTTTTCTATAAACAAACATAATCTCTTAAACAAATACGTTATACATATCTTCTTTATAAATAACTAATACTTATCTTCGTAAGTATTCTTGTACTCCAATCAATCTTTAACTCTTCTCTGATAAGCTTTTGATCTCATCTCTGCCAGCATAAACCTTTCAGCAGTTGTAATCACTCAGCAGTTGTAACTGAGCACAAGCAGCATTAACTACTTAGAAGTTTACTCTAGCAGTACTAACATACACTAGCAGTACTAACTTTAATAGTAGCAGCAGTAACCACTTAGTATATTTTCAGTCTTCATCCTTGAGCAGTCTTAACTTCTACTAGCAGCAATAACTTTATACTAACAGTACTAATTATACTAATAGTAGTAACTAGGAGTAGTAACTTTTATACTGCCAGTACTAACTACTTAGCATAATTTTCATTAGTATTACCAACAGCACTAAGTTATGCTTGACAACACTAATATATACCTGAGCAGCAGTAACTTTAAGAATATCTTGAAGTCTTTGAAACCCAACAATAAGGCACACACATACTTATGTGTGTGTTTTAATTTTTTTGAAATGAAAGGATTATGAGAAATGATGGATTGGAAAGCATCTTATGTACCAACTTGGGACAAAGCTAGCTAAATTCGGGCTTGTTTCCGAATCACGAGGAGGGTGAACGGGTTGGTAGAGGTAGGAGGGTACGGACCTAGTGGAGTGTAATGGATGAACCATGTTGACGAACTAAATGGTCCGGATGACCAAGGAGTGGGAGCTAATAGGGACGTAAAGGGAGTCATTGGGAATGTAGAGGAGTCAATAGGGGTGTGAGAGGAGCACTCAACTTCTCGACGATCATTGGCCAACAATTGCAGAACCTATTACCCGCCATTCTAGCTCAGGTTTGTAACCAAGGAAATGTTGGAAATCAAAATGGAAAATGTGTTTAATGAAACGTGTTCAGGAGAACGTTAGGAATGTGTTAGAGAATGGAAAACTGAGTAGGTTATATCATATAAGATTCTTAGCTTTAACCTTAAGAATATGATGGTAAGGGAGGTGTTGTAGTTCTTACTCGATGGATTAAGAAAATGGAGTCCGTGCAGGATATGAGTGGTTGTAGTAATACCAAAAGTGAAATACATTGCATGATCTTTTGTGGGTAATGCTTTAACGTAGTGTAAACTCTCAAAATTCGCACGCTAATGCCTGGGAAGTTGCTATGGAGCATGTCATGGACTGATTTATGTTATGATGGAAAGTAGAGATTTGTCCCTATCATGATATGCTAAAGTTAGAAACCGAGTTTGTGGAAATCACGTCATGGTCGGGACTTGCTAATGCTGCGTATTCTGATAGGTTTCATGAGTTTTTTTGCTAGTAGTTCCTCACTAAGTAACACCAGAAAGTATGACATTAATGAGAGGTAAGTCTTTGGCCTTGCACCACAGATCCTTGGGATGTGGCAGCAACGGAGCCAATGACGATGCATAAGGCTATCAATTTGGGTGCACTGACCGATGAGGCTATTAGGAATTGATCAATTAAGAAGGTTGAGAAAAGAGCAAATTGGGGGGGGGAACCTAGCAAGGATAAGAATGGTAGGGATGATAACAAGAGGACTAGGACTGGAAATGCTTTTGCTACAACTACAAACCCTGTAGGAAGAGAGAATATGGGTGCTTGGCCCAAGTGTACCACCTACAACTCCTACCATGCACCCGGAGGGCCTTGTCGCACATGTTTTCAACTGTAACCGCCCGGGGTCATATGCAAAGGATTGTAAGACATGCCTAGGAAGTGAATCCCATCAACGCTAGAAAACCCAACTAACGGGCATGTTTTACGGAGTTTGGTAGTACCGACCATGTCAGGTTAGCTTGTTCTAGATTGAATAAAGCACAAGGACAAGGGGAAACCTTCCAAACCAAGTTGTTGCTAATAACAGGGGTCAAGGTCGTGGAAACTAAGGGAACCAAGCTAGGGGAAAGGTCAAAATGATAATTAAGATTTCACCCTTTTGTATATATAAGTATATAATAAATATATAAGGATAATTTCAAAATTATAATTCAATTATAGTACGATAAGTATTCCGAAAGACTCTTAGAAGTTCCTTTTATCCAAAGGAAAAATCAAAAATCTACCCGGGTCGTTCTCCCAACGAGGTGCAAATTGAAAATCGAGAACGTTTGTGATCGCGTTTTTGAATGGTTAAAGGTTTTTGGAGATGGTTTTCTAATTTCTACAATTAAAATGCAAAAACGATGAAAGAAAACCTAAAAACGAAAGCTAGAACGGATTTAAACCTAAAAACGAGAACGGGGTTCAAAACCCGTTCTTTAAAAAATGAAATTTTGAAATTTAACCCTACAAAAACAAATTTAATTTTCCTAGGACCTAAATGATAAAAGAAAATTTTGAAAAAAAGAATTATAGTTTTTTGACTTTTTGATAATTTATTATGAATTAAAAACTGTTTTAATAAGAAAAATTAATTAAAATTAGTAAACTTAATGGGAAAAATCTAAAAAAATACTGAATAAGTTGGCATAAGCTATGCTGATCTATTAACAATAAAGTTGGGTTACCCAGCTATCTAAATAAGCTGAAATAGGCGAAAATGGCTTAAAGCTTAAAAAGGAAAAACAAGTATAATAAATAAAGTGGAGAGAGACATACACAGATGTCCCGACTGGTGACGCTGGTTAAGTGAGTGGGAGTGTGGGACTTGTTAGGTGTGAAAGGGAAGGTCCAGGGTTTCAGAATCCTTGGCCTCCATTTAAAAAATTTTTTTTTTAAACTTATAAAACAAGAAAAAATCAACAACTTAAAAAAAGAGAATTTTTATAAAACTGAAAAATAAGCTGCTAAATAAGCACAAGAAAATGGGCAGTTTCACTTTTTTAACTAAGTCCTAAAGATAAGCTAACTGCTAGGCTATTTGAGGGCCAAATAAGCAAGTGAAAAAGCAAAACTAAGCTAAAGCAAATCCTACAACACTCCTAATAAGAAAATATAAGCAAAAATAAGCAAAGGAAAATAGACAGATAAGCAAAAAAATAAGCAATAAGCAAAATGCAAAAACTGGTTAGCAAACAGCCTAGGGGACAACTTTTGAGCTTAATTTTAAGCTTCTAAAGGGATCCTTGGCTTAATGGGCTATACCAGCTTAAAACTTGGCTTAATGGCTACAAGAATTAGTAAACTAAAAATGGTTTGAAATAAAGTTAAGCTAGGAACAAAGCTTGTGAAAAGTGCTGGTCTCAATCAGCATATGCTGATTTGGTTTACTTAAGAAAAATGGTGGCTTATGCAGCCCTATGAATAAGCTAGAAAATAAGCTTCAAAAGCTAAACTAAGTTAAAAATAGATGGAGTTTGACTCCAAGTGAGCTTGTGTTGAAAATTTTAGACCTTAAAAACTATTTTAACTTACTAAAAATTGTAAAAGAAAAATGGCCTTTGACTAGTAAAATGAAGTGACAGAATTTTGACTTAACACAATGGTAGTTTAAATGAACTTCCCTACTGCATTTGACACGTAAGAAAGACACAAAAACAAGTCTTAAAAAAGTGATGAGAAACTAAATAAGTAAAGCTCATGAAAACTGAGCTGTCACATCAGTTTCAAAGGGACTTATAGACAAGGCTTAAAAACCACTTTTAAAGTTAAAAATCTTGAAACACAGAATGTAAACAACTTAAAAATGCTTGAACCAGATTGCCAAGTGACCCACAACTTTTTAAAAACAGTTTTGACCCTTTTTCACCTTGTGCCAAACACCCCTTTAAGATTGAAGCATCAAAATTTTAAATTGAAAGAGAGTGATTTAAGCTGAGATATCTAAAGACAGATAAACATAAACAATATTTAAGCCATAAATAAGCAAATTTAAACAGAAAATAAGCACGAGGATAAGTAAATAAGCAAATGGCAGATTTAAGCAATACTTGACAGTTTAAAGGTAAAACTCAAATAAAAGACATATAAGCAATAAAGAAAGACAATAAGCATAAGACAACAGTAATAAGCAAGACAAAGCAAAAATAAGCAGGCAATAAGCACATGAATAGTAAAATAAGCAAAAATTTAAAATGGAAAACTCACAAAGGGTCCAAGCTTTTTGGCAAGTGTATGAGCTCTCAAACAGCTTATAAACAATCCTAAATGCTTCCCATGAAGCTCTAAACCAAGGCCATCCAGTATAAACCTTGCTCCATTGCTTTGACAGATTTTGATTTTTTGGTATTTTTGTGATTTTTTGACAGAAAATGAAATAAGCTTTTATATTAACTTGAATGACTCCAAAGCTTATGTAAAGGCTTACAAAACAGTATTTAAAGACAATGAGCTTAAATGACAATAATTTAAAGGAAAACAGTAAATTGCATAAAATTAAATGACAAGTAACTTAAAGACAGAAATGTAAATGACAATATATTAAAAAAAACAGTATTTAAAATGGTACAAACTTTGGTTAATACAAGTTAATGGACTTAACACAAAAATTTGACCACACTTAATGGATTAACAAAAAGCCTACCAAATTATACTAAAAGCTAAAGTTCCTTGAGCTCTTCTTGTGTGCTTTCTCTGTGAGGCTTCAAGATTGTTGTTTGTTGTGTGAGTGAGATGCTTAGTCCAATCTCAGCCATCAAATTGCCTTTGTGCCCAAGTAAAATGATCTAAACCCTTCATTCCGTGTAGCCAATGGGTTTACAGGGATTGCCAAAGTAGCAATGTCTTCTAGTGAGGTGGGGAGAGGATGGATTTGTCTGTTGTTTTCAGGTTAAAGAGGGAAGTCAGACACAATGTTTAATGGAGGTTTTGGAGGGAAGGGTGAGTTTGTTTATATCTGGGTGCAGGGTAACATTTTTAGGAAATGGCAAAATCAGCCCCTCAAAGTGTTATACTTTGTTGCATAGTTAGTCCAAGTGGGACTAAAAGACCAATTTAATTAAAAGGGATTATGGTCCTATACAATTTTTGGGCCGGTTTGTATTATAAAAGAGGGTATTGGGCCTTTTGGTCTTCATGATGTTTAAATGGGTTGACCCGGCCCATTAGATGGGTACGGGTGGGCCCATTTAACATTTCTTTGGTTACGGCTTTGGCTTTGACACTTTGACTTTGTCGGGGTTGACTTTTACTTTGACTTTTTCGGACTTTAACTCTGTCTTTTCCACGCTTTTCCATTCCGTGCTCTGTTTTGTCCGTTTTTGCTTGATTTTTCATCCTTTTGTCGAATATCTGTTTCCAGCACAATATAAATGAAAACATACGAATACATGGTATTTCTTGTACCAGTTGGTCATTTTTAAGTCCGGTTTTAATGGAAAACGGTATGTGTAATTAAGCACATACCAAAATCCCCCATACCTAAACTATTGCGTTCTCACGCAATGCAATATGTAAGCATTATAGAAAAACAAAGAATCTTGATCCCCTCGATAATAACCTCGAAAATCCCCGATTTTACATTTTTAAATATGTTCACTTATCCTACACATATATTTGTTTCCTTTCATTTTCTCCGTATTTTTGTACTTTTCATATTACAACAACTAACTAGAAGTTTGACTTTCGTTATTTTTTATAACTTTTCGTGAATCATAGAACAAGATGCATTTCCAAACCTAAAATACCCCAAAAGGATATAATTCATCGTATCCCGACTTTTCACTTATTCCAAAAAAAAAACCAAGCCTTAAAACGAAACCACCGTTAAATATAAGTTAAGATGCTAACACTACTCATATTTGCAACTTGTGAACTTTTCACTCCCATCAATTATTATATATATTAGGTGAATGTGCCATTTTGAATTTCAACCATGGATCAACGTTTTGCAAAATTCTATGCTTCACGTTCCACCCGAGAATAATGAGTTTGAAGGCGAGATCATCTCATGTAGCGACTTTCGTCCGCACATCCGCAACCTCGAGCGGCTAAGTGAACACCAGCTTTTGACACCCCACAGAGACTAGTATCGGGGACTCACGGACCTTTGGTTTCAAAAACTCTTAGGTTTCCCGTTTATACATAGCTTATTTAGAAAATCTTAAAATGAAATAGTCTTAGTTCAAAAGCTTATTTAAATTTAATAAAAAGAGATTTTCCCTATATTTATTAATTCACGTTTACTACACTTAACATTAACATAACCATGATACAATGTAAATCCTCGACCTTTTTGAAGGCTGCAACATCGGTTGTGAGCCGGCAAGATGCAGCAAACTTTTATCGGTCTCGGATTATTATTCTCACTATGGGCCTTTTTTAGAAGGCTGCAACATCGGTTGTGAGCCGGCAAGATGCAGCAAACTTTTATCAGCCCACAGTTTATAATTAATAACTAAATTGTTTTTTTCATTTTATCCGATTTTTTGATTTACATATAATTACCATGATATAGAGAAAAATTTGTTTTAGAAAATTGAAGTATAAATTTAAACTAAAATTATTGATATCGACTATACTTCAAAAATTGTTGATTTAAGTTTAGTTTTTAAAAATAGCACGTATTATTAGACCCGATTATAATAAAAAAAAAAAAAAAAAAAAAAAAAAAAGAAGCATATGGGATAAAAAGCCAACAACTACACTTATGAGCTCTTAAATTTCCAAAATAATCCTTGTTTAGCGTCCTAACTCATACTTAACTCTATCAGTTTTTCGTTCCTTGCCAAAGATCCGCGAACTCTTATCTAAAGTTAAGGAACAAGCTAGAGCTCAACACGCTCGATTGGGGACAAAAATTTTCACTTATTTACCCAGCAGGAAAGTCAAAATTGTGACAAAAACACTATTTTATTTTTGAAATTTTTTTAAAATTTTTTCATTTTTTTTTGAAATTTTGGTGGTAAAAACTGGATTACATGAAAACAACGACTGCATGTACAATCAAATCGATAGATCCCCCCCCCATAACTAGAATGAAACATGTCCTTAATGTTTTAAGAAGGGTCTCTACGTAAATCCTAAGCCATTTATTAAGTGTGCTTAAAGAAAAATGTTAGTCGATAAGATTTAGATATCAGATTCCCTAAATGAATCTAAGGATGTGAAGCTCTTGTGGTCGAAGGACAAAACCGCGAGCACGAGAGGCTTCAAAAATCCGAGACATCCTGGACATACAACAACACAAATACAAAACACGGAAAATGGAAGAGGCGAGCCTCCTCACAACAACAAAACACTTATTCATTATTACTTAACTACTACTACTACTACGATGATAATACTAGGATAAGCATGGGTTGCCACCCACAAAGCGCTTGTTTTAGGTCACTTAGCTTGACCCGATCCCCCCATACTTGAGCTAGTCCAAGGGGATAGAAATAGGAGACAACATAACATCCCAATGAGAATTGGTTCTCTCCCAAGAGCAAGAAAAATATCATCGGCTTCAAAAATTTTATAACTATACAAAGACTTTTAGGCCCCGATGAGATAATTCTGGGAGAATAGCGGTAATGAACTCGTTTAGAAGTGAGAATCCCGAGATTGAAACCAATTTCCTCAATTTTGACGAAAACAAGTAAAAGCCACCGAGCCCTAGAACTTCTTTGTGAGAAAGGAAGTCATAAAGAGTAAGGGATTAAAATCCTCAAGAATTAAAGAAGCATAAGATATCTTCTTTACATTCTTATCTGGTGTTGCAAGATTGGTGACTTCAAAAAGGTTCTCATGAATGAGTATACCCGGATTGAATACCTTGTCCTCATTGTTGGTTGAGGATAAAGCATCAACCTCAGAAAAATCCGCATAGAAAGCTGAGTCCCACTCAGGAAAAGGAAGAAATCAACTTGATTTTAGGAAGATCAAGTAGTCATCAATCAAGAGTTTAGACTATTTGATTTTCCTCTTCCTTAGAGTCAAATGGATCATCATAAGTATCATCATTAATGGTCTCAAGATCAAAAAGTTCATCATCATAAGCATCCCATAATGGTGGGGATGAGTACTCAAGAGCATGTTCATCGGTGAACATATCAGAAATGGTATCAACAAGATTGTCATTTGAAGAATTTTTATCAACCGAATCTTCAGAATAAAATTCCAATCCTTATTAGATTAGGTATAAGTCAAATAACCTATTTCTCGGAGAATCAGATTCACATCAAAAGGGAGATTATCATTTCCTGTGGGAAATGTTAATAAGACGATTATCACGCGAACTCCTCAAAGACTAGGTGAAAAGAATGGGTACTGCCAGTTTAGGAATTATGAAAGGAGGAAGATGAGATGAAGGATTACTATTTCCCAGAGGAAATAAATCACTTATGAGATAAGCTTCGAATTCTTTCCAAATTAAATCACTTTATTTGATGGAAGTAAGTGTGGGGGAAGAAGAAGAAAACTTGGTCACGGGTTCCGAAATTGGAGTGGGATTACCACTCGATGGATTGATAACTTCCGGTGAAGTTAAATCGGTATGAGAAGTGAGAGAAGAAGCTGGGATTGCCACTTGGATGATTTGTTGCAAACAAATCTTCAAGAATTTCCTCATGTGAAACATTGTAGACATCAATCATGTTGATTGATTCTTGATGAGGTTCGTTTGAATAGCTTGAAGTGTCATTTCTCATGTTCAAGATTAGTCTTTAATTACGCAATACAAAGAATCATTTCTTCTCCATGAACGCCAATCAAAGCACGAGCGGTCCTCAAGAAAGGTCTTCCCAAGATGAGGGGGACTCGCGGATCGCTCTCATAATTAACAATGACAAAATTAGCGGGAAATGTAAACTTTCCAACCGAAACAAAGACATCTCTTTCAATTCCTTCCGGTGTACAAATTGCACGATTAGCAAGTTCAAGAGTCATTTGGGTGGAAATAAGCTCGGGTAATCCTAACTTTTTCCAAACTGACAGTGGCATCAAGTTTATGCTAGCACCTAGATCGGCTAGGGCTTTGCACTTGAGCTTATTAAAATCACACGGAATGAGAAATTTCCCAGGGTCTCCATGTTTTTCGGGTAACTTCTTGAGGATAACCGTTGAGCAATTTTCATTAAGGGGTGTATTTTCCAATTCTATAAGTTTCTGTTTGTTGGAAATGAGACTTTTAAGCATCTTTTGATATTTCATGAATAGAATCAAAGCATCGGCAAGAGAGATATTGATATGAAGTTGTTTAAACATTTACAAAAATTTATGAATTTGGACTTCATATTTTTCTTTCATTTTTTCTTGGTTCATTCTTGGCGGATAAGGGATACGAGGGTGACGAGGATCCCTTTGGTGAACCACATAGTTTCGTTGAGAAGTAGGTTTAGCTTTTTGGACAAGAGGAGGTGGGACCTTAATGGTAAACTCACCATGTTCCGGGTCCGTTATAGTATCCTCTACACGTTCATCCTCCTCCGGATTTATGAATGGACGAGGCATTAAAACGGTAGGTCCATCAAGAACAAGACCACTTTGGGTGGTAATGGCTTTCAATTCACCTTTTGGGTTAGCAACGGTGTTGCTAGGGAGAGATCCCATACCCGAGGTAGAAGTGGTGTTCATTTGAAAGAAACTAGCCATTATGTTTTTAAGCTCGTTTGTTTGATTTGACATTGAAGCTTGAATTGAAGATTGTATTTCATTTCTTAACTCACTTTTCACATTGTTAATTTGAGCTTGCATGGATTTTATATTAACATCATTCATTTTCTTAATTTCTCCAACTCACTTAAAGGAACACTTTGATTTTGTTGAATTGGAGCTTGATAA